>LBNU01003559.1:47518-129216 GCA_014162995.1 Artemisia annua | reverse complement strand
TACATTCGTTTGATAATTCCAAAATATTTCTACTACATATAAATAGTGCTTAAAATAAAAAACCTATAATTAATGATTATATCCTCAATCTAAATTGTTATTATCTCTATCACTATTCTATATAAAAGAAAAATATTGAATTACTAATATGCTTTTAGGGCGGTATATTTCAATCACAATTTATTAAACTCGAAGTAATATAATGTTATTGTCATCTCGAATGTATATGAAGACTTACAAACATCAATTGGTAAATGTTATATGACACATTTAACAACAAATATCACTACAACTATTTATCACTAAAAGATTCCATCGCTATTTAAAGGTACACGTCTATTTATTTAGTGATCGAGGTGAAACTTTTATCTTATAAGATCACTCGGTAAGGTGACAGTGAGTTATCCCATAACTCACCGCCACGTCAGCGTTTAAGGTGTTAACTTGGTGCGTTAATTTTAGGAGGCGGTAAGATAACTCACCTGAGTTATGCCATAACTCAAAAAAAAAAAAAAAAAATGGTGAGTTATCCCATAACTCGGGGGCGGTAAGATAACTCACGTGAGTTATGCCATAACTCACCCCGTTAACGCTGCATTAAGAGCATAACTTGGTGAATTAAGAGCCATAACTCACCCCCATAACTCACCCCTTCGGTAAGGTGATTCATCCCTTTACTCGATTGCGTTAAGTTATAACTCACCCTCAAATATTAGCTTACCGCATGCTCTAAGAAAGAGGTGGTTAAATGATTTACCACTAAACCATTCAATTCAATGGTACTCCGTAGTATGTAGTTACTAAACAGTAAACACAATTCATTAATTAACAATGGAAGAGCTAATTTGAATATGATTATTTTTAGACATGACCCATTAGACAAATCAAGATCTGTTTACCATATTATGCGAAATAAATACGTACTTGCACTAAATTTTCAAAAACCACCGTAGCTCCTAAACTTCATTATACCTTTTCTGTTTATGTGTAGATATATTTATTATATCTTTTTAATATAGAAAGAATGCATTTATCCAAAATTTCTGNTCGGGGGCGGTAAGATAACTCACGTGAGTTATGCCATAACTCACCCCGTTAACGCTGCATTAAGAGCATAACTTGGTGAATTAAGAGCCATAACTCACCCCCATAACTCACCCCTTCGGTAAGGTGATTCATCCCTTTACTCGATTGCGTTAAGTTATAACTCACCCTCAAATATTAGCTTACCGCATGCTCTAAGAAAGAGGTGGTTAAATGATTTACCACTAAACCATTCAATTCAATGGTACTCCGTAGTATGTAGTTACTAAACAGTAAACACAATTCATTAATTAACAATGGAAGAGCTAATTTGAATATGATTATTTTTAGACATGACCCATTAGACAAATCAAGATCTGTTTACCATATTATGCGAAATAAATACGTACTTGCACTAAATTTTCAAAAACCACCGTAGCTCCTAAACTTCATTATACCTTTTCTGTTTATGTGTAGATATATTTATTATATCTTTTTAATATAGAAAGAATGCATTTATCCAAAATTTCTGTTACGAAAAAGTGAAAAGTAATCAAAAAAGAAACTATATTTGGGTTATTGTATGTATGCGGTTTGCATGGTATTTGAAAAAGGTGGCCGTTCATGGAAGACCAAACCTCTCATTTCCACATCACCTCCACCGTTTCATTTTGGTGTTATCTTATAAAAGAAAGAAACAACTTTTGCAATTATACTCACGACTAACGTTTGTATTTGTTTAACACGAAAATTAATTACTCCGTACCTTAGTAAGATGAATTTGTAATTGTACATCATATAGCATATTTGATTATTAGGCGACCGAGATATTGTTCGTTTATAAGAAAGGATTATTTCCGCACCATAGGATGATAAGAAAGATGTAGTATATCAACTTTTCAACTAGGCACGACTAGATAAAAAGTAGAAAGAAACAAGCCTTTTATTACCATTACTTTAATGTTACATTCAATACATTATCATTATTATCACTTTTTACTTTTAATAGTCATTACAATTGAAAATGAGAATAATTTGCACTCTTTTAATTGATTGACACACTATAAATTATAGTGTCTTGACATTTATACCATCACAGAGTGAAAATGTGTAAAGTAATGTGAGGGTATAAATGTCAACACACTCTAATTTAGAGTGTGCCAATCAATTTGAAAAGTGTGCAAATCACCTCTCATTAAAAATACTCATTACACAAACATACCTCACAAATAACCCACACACACTCGCAAAACACAAAAAAGATAATAATGAGAATAGTCATCATTATGTGCAAAAATAAACGTGACGAGGTGCTTTTAGTAATACTCATGCGTTAAGTGAGAAAGTAGGTTATTGTGACTAGTCTTGGCATAAAATAACCTACTTTCTCACGCACTATTAAATGCTCAATATGTGACCGTAGAAAAATATGTAAGGGGGTTGATAATTCCACATAGCAAATTACTACATGCACATAAATATCATGCATAAAGACAAAAAAATATTTTGTCCTTATGCATGATATTTATGTGTATGTGGTAATTTGCTATGTGGCAATATCATTTGCCAATATGTAATCACCCTTTTACTCATCGTTTGTATAAGAGAGCAAGGTATCATCACGAGANAAAAGGCTCGTGTTCTGTCAACAAATCTATATCGAATTACCAAATTACATAACTTTCTCAAAATAGCTAACCTTTTCATTTAAACCATCATTGTTGAAATAATGAACTAGTTAATATACTAGCTTTTAAATTGTAAAAAACGAATGCAAAACAATAAAAGCGTATAATATGTCTGGATCTCATCGGTTATATACTTCTCCAAACAAATATAAACATTCAAAGCTCACTGTACACTTTTTATTTTTTGTGGCAAAGTTCGAGATATCGTGTAAACAGATCATGTGATCCGATCTTTAGATACATCATCACCCAACAAATTATTGTCATCATTGGATTTATGTCTAATTTTAATTAAAGATCTTGTTTTATATGGTCATGGTTGTCAATTTGTCATATAGATCCTCTATACATTTAGTAGATTAAATATTCGTATAAGAAAAGTTTTTACATACGAAGACAATGAATGAAGTTTCATACTTTCATAGCAAAATGCCCCACCTAACAGAAGTACTTTCTACTTTTTAGCTATTCAGGGCTTTGGGCTTTGAATTATTTTTTACTGTTAGGCTTGTTATTCCTCTACTTTCACCATGTCGACATTTTTTATTTTTATTTTTATTATTATTATTATTTTTTTTCCAACTAACTATGCCGACATGTTAAAAATAACTAAATATAAGCATTTGATATAGTGGTGAAACAAAAATGCCATACGTAGCTTTTCTAAATATGGAGAGGTAGGTGCAATTGACGCATGTGATTGTTATATATGTCGTAACTTCAGCTTGTAACTTCTAATAGTTGCATAAAACAAAGTCATAAAAACACCTTTTCCAATAACTTTCATATAAAACACAACGAAACCTCACTCACTCCACTTTTACATTAAAAAAGAAAACTTGATAACGCTCGTTGTCCGGACCACAATGGCGTCTATAAATCACGAGCACCGTGTAGCTATGATGGGTGGCGAGCACCATACGCATCATTTTGGCACCAATAAAACTTTATTCCACCGTACCCTATGTGTTGCCATAACACATAAAATGATAACAATATAAAGAGATTGGGCCTAATCTGCTAACCTTAAAGCTTAAGACGATCTGCCCATCTCCATCATTGGCCCATTAAAGTCTTACTTCTTCATTCATTTATTCATGCTAGAGTCCCGGTCCGTTTGGTTTGTTGTTAGGAATGACAATAGATATCGGATTTGGTATAAGGTACAATGACAATGGATATGAAAAAATGTATCATTACGATTGTTTATGTTTGAATGACAAAATATGATATGAAAAGTGTATAGATATTTGAGTTTTGTAGTGGAAAAGAGAGTGGCCCACGAGAAATGGTTTTCATAGACACCAAATTGGTGTGTAATGAATCTATGGCTATGATATACCCATTTCATTGTCGGACCCACTAAACAAACACCTTGAATCGGAATGAAATCCATAGACCTATTCTGATTATGGGATACCAAATGCACCCTTAAGAATTATGAATGAATGATTCCAATATAAATCTAACCTCATAAAACAAAACAAAACAAAAACGGAACACAAATTTTATCTAAAAGTATCATATTATTGATGACGTACCCTCTGCTCTGCTAACGAGCGTTACCGTCACTCTGGTACTTAGCTTACCATTTGTACAAAGGGTAATGATGTACCCTCCTAAAGGATGAAGCCTACACCTTCGTCCTACACATAATGGTGGCGTAAAGTCATTCATAATGGCTACCACAAGGGAATCCGCCAACCTTCATCCAAAGCACTCACAGTGTCTAACCTCTGTCACGGTTTGGAGAGGCCTCCATCACTGTTTGAAGGGGCCCTCCATCAATGTTCGAAGGGGCCCTCCATCACTGTTCGAAGGGGCCCTCCATCATTGTTCGAAGGGGCCCTCCGTCACTCTTCGGAGGAGCCTAATTCATGACCTGGTCTTACCCACGTCCCCTCTTTCTCCTTAGCCTTCCCGCTAAACCAGGAAGAGTGGGGCACTAAGCCCTAGCGGTTACCACAAATCATGGGACACCTCCATGATCTCCTAAAATCATGGGACGCCCCTATGATCTCCTAAAAACGTGCAAGAGCTCTCCAAGGCCATTTTGATCCCTATAAATAGTCTTGGACGGGCTAGAATTCTGGTATGCAATCTCTCTCACCTTACTTAACTACATTTACACTTAAACTCTCATACCGATCACTTATTCACACGCCGGAGGTGGTTCGCAGGGTCCAACCCCTGCGCAATCACTTAACGTAGTGTCTTTTATTTCTTATTTTCAGGTTATCTTGCACTCGGCATCACCACCATCACCCCTAATTCTGTTAATCACCATTGACGGCCTGGTATGTGCATCTTTTTGTACAATCATTGATCAAGTTACTTTAGATTCAAACAACATGGGTAAAACATTTAGTGGTTTTTTTATTTTATTTTATTTTTTTCCTTATACCTTGGTGTCACTAATCGCAAATATGGACTAATCATCAAATCCATATTTGATTATTGTAACGTTTGCTACTTAACAAAAACTTATAATATACTTATTGAATACGTTTAGGTTCAATTTGTCTGAATACGTTTAGGTTCAATTTGTCGGTATACGTAATAAAATAAAAAATATATATTTATTTATAAAAATAAAAAGTTTAACGAATGCCCTAATAGTATCAAACATGTGACCTATTGTATAATAGATGTTCATATAACCATTAAGCCACGCTTCAAACTCTTTATAAAATGACATTGATTTTAATTTATGCTTGTTACTGGATTATGTTCACTATTCTCTTACGCAGGACAAACAGACATGTGTCACTATCTTGAAACAAAGGTTCTTGATACAATAGTGTCTACATCTTCATAGCAACACCTGTGTTATGTTGTCGGTCATATATTCCGAATATCAACATAAATTTCAAGATATTTTTGTTAATCATCTGCTCAAATTTTGGTCATATATATTTATTTACTTTTTACTTAGCCAACTTGATAAAAATAAGCTTGTCACGTTAAATTTATGTCAAACAAAAATGTCATACATAACTTTTCTCTAAATAAGTAAATATGCCATTATAAGTTTATAACATAGTAGAAAGCACTTTCAGCTGGGCCCAAACAATGATGTTTTGTCATATCATAGATGAATAGGACGAATAAAAGATATTGGGCCGAATATTACTTATGTAAAAGTAACTTTACGTGTCAACTAATGGACTGTTAGGGGCCCAGTTTATTCACTTTGCACAACATATATAACACCGATATGCACAAATCTTTAAGTATTTAAAATTTGTCAAGTTATAAATTATTGAAAATTTTAATAGTTTAAATGAATTATAAAAGTAGATGGAATTGCGCATATCTCTTTATAAAGGTGAATAATTGCATATATATCTTTTATATAAATTTTTAATGCACATTGTACAGTGGTTTTTATGCATATTTTAAATATATATGTGCAATTTTGCATTTTTGAAATAATATATATGCAACTATGTAAAAAAGTATGATGCAAATTTACCTAAAGCGTTTCATTAAATTGAGATTGAGGAAGTACATAATTACAGAGTAATTTCAAAACAAATTTTCGTTATCGGTCGTTAACATTAGGGTTGCTTCTGAGGTTTTGAAGGCCCTGGGTAAAGATACATAATGAGGCCATTCGAAAACTGATATTATATAAAATTTGTCACCGTTTTTAAAATATAATGCAAACTATTATTTAAACGTTCAGAATATGACCTACTTAAAATATTATATCACCTGATTATTTTTTTTTCGAGAATAATATGTGTGTACATACATATAATTGTTAACGAAACAAATTCAGGAGCTCCTATATTTTTTTAAAGACTTGGGAAGTCGCCCACCACCCTTATGAAATTTTTGAAGACCTCGACGATCGCCCACGCTGTGTCGATTGTATATTATAAAAGCAATTATTTATTGCGATTACATAGATAAGTATCGATTAGAAACTACTTTTTCTAATCGGTGGGGATTTTTCTATTGTCATGGTTCACCGTAATTGGCAAGAGTTTTTTCATCTTTTTTATATTCCTCGCAGTAAAAGCCTCGGAAAGTTTCTAGAATGTGTTGTTAGTTTTATTTCTAGATTTGTTTGTACTCTTTGGCTTCTAGCACCTTGTTAGTAGCTTATTTCTTTAATATAATTTTGCCGTTAATTTATAAGTGTGTCTTCTATAGGACTTGGCAATGCATCTACCACGCTTTGAATCAGTTTCTTGACTAAAGCAAAACATACATACATACATACTATCATTAAAATAAATTTTTAGATTAGTGTTAAGAAATGCTTGAGTTATAAGCTAACATAACAATTACATGTTCTTTAGCGTATTTTCTCCATGTGATGACTAGTACATATAGAAAGATTGTTCATGCACTATGTACATGAAATTCGAAAGAAATTAAAACTATCATGTTTACATTAAGCAGTAGGCATGTCACCTTTGTTTCTATTTATATTTTTCACATGATCCACTTTAGACTAACATATTCAAAAACGTGATAAACAAACTACGACACGCGCGACTTGTACACCCACTAAGATTAGAAATGTAAAAAATAGCGAGATAAATTTCTTTATTTTGTAGTTAACGAAATAAAGTTTGAATATGTTTTCACAACATAAAGTATTAATATTAATAAAGTATGATGTAAAAGAGTAAAATTTAAAGGCTAGAGGTTAGTTTGTTATATTAATAAACTTAAGAAATGTTAAAATTAAAATATAAAGATTTAAGGGTTAAAAGGGTAACTGGTGTTTATAACAAGCTTAGCAGGGTACTTTTGCATTTAACAAATACAATTTACTATTAATGGACAGCAATAAGCTCATAGATATACAATTACAAACATTTTTTTTCTTTAAGTTGTTATTAAACTAATCTTTTAATGGAGATGGATTGGCAAAAGTGGTTTGTGAGGAGATCAAGAAAGAAAATGGATATGGATTGGCAAAAGTGGTTATTCGATCCGATAAAGTGTCGTATTTGATAATAAGTCTTGACAGAGATTGATTCGGGTTCAGTTTATGGGGAACAGCTGCTGCAAATTCTGTGGTGGGACAGTCTTCTTGCAGTGCTGCAAATTCTGGCGTTTGGGATTGAAGGCTGATGTTTGGATTGTGAGGTGCAGTGTAAAGCAAGGAGTGCAATTTGCTGTTTTTATGTGGCTCAGACGTTCTTGCAGTTCCTTGTTTGGGACAGCAAAGTGGTGTTTCAAAATTGCTGAGAAGTGGTCTGGTTTAGGTCTTTTTGGGACAGCAGAGGTATATCAGTTTTTTGCTCTTGTGCAATCTGCAATATGCTTCAGTGGGTATTGAGATAAAAAAAAATGCAATCTGCAATATGTTTCAGTGGGTAGTGGTTTTTCATTGTGGTATAATTGAGTTTAGTTTNAGTGTAAAGCAAGGAGTGCAATTTGCTGTTTTTATGTGGCTCAGACGTTCTTGCAGTTCCTTGTTTGGGACAGCAAAGTGGTGTTTCAAAATTGCTGAGAAGTGGTCTGGTTTAGGTCTGTTTGGGACAACAGAGGTATATCAGTTTTTTGCTCTTGTGCAATCTGCAATATGCTTCAGTGGGTATTGAGATAAAAAAAAATGCAATCTGCAATATGTTTCAGTGGGTAGTGGTTTTTCATTGTGGTATAATTGAGTTTAGTTTATATTGTGAAAGTGGCCATTAATGGCTTGGTTTAATATGTTAACAGTTAAGTCATATGGTCCAAGTTGCATTTTTGGCATTGTTTTTTTGTGTTTGGGGCCTTCTTTTTTAACTGTCTTGTTAAGAAATTTTTTTGTGTTTGGGGCATTCTTTTTTAACTGCCTTGTTAAGAAAGGGGTTGTTATCTCTTTTGTATTTTGTTTTTTGGTTCCTTAATGAAATTGTTGCGTTTCAAAAAAAAATAATAAAAAAATAAATAAATTAAACTAATCTTTTAGTTGCACTAACAAATAAGTTTTTGATTCATCTTTAACAATTATTTTTTTGCATTGTTTTTCTTGTTGAAAGTTAAACATTTGACATTGTATCTCAATTTCTTCTTGCCTTTGTGCGTACTTCTTTTCTTGTAGTTTCATTTGTTGCTGCTTCATCTCAAAAAAGACGTATGGTCTTCCTTTTTTGGGGAAAAATACTTGATTAGACGTTTTTCATTTATCGCCAACAAATCAACAAATGGTGCGGAGCAATAGCAGCAGCTGGAGATTGTGATGGAATGGACGATGATTATGCTTTCTTCCTAGCTTTTCCCCTACCAATAGGCCGAACTTCACAAACCTCTTCCTCCTATAAATCATCCTCTTCAACCTTGAGATTAAAACCACCATGTGTTGGGTTTGATGTGTTGAATGGTGGTATCTGATGTCTTTGATTTTGTTTGCTTCGGCTTTGGTTTTGTAAAATTTTGGTATTTCTATCTCTTGCCAAATTTTATGTCCTCTCAAAAGTTTACACGGCCCAACAAGTGTAAGTTTTGAGCATACATCATATGATATTCAGATATTGGATTATAAAACACTACTTGGTCATTTAACCAACTCTGGTTCCTCCTAACAAGATTATCGCAAATCTCGCAAAATTGACCAACTTTAAGACGAATGCGATTTTCATTTGCTTTTGAGGTCATCGTAGCATCTTGTCGATTCCCTCATTCCCCTCTCAAAGTATGCTAGTACGTCAGCGCTCCATCCAAAAAGCCACGACTTCTTTTAGCATNTTTTTTAACATTCCATTTGGTGCTATTTTTTGGACGTTTTAATCCAAGCTTTACCCAACGCTATATCTTCCGTTTGGGTCCATGGAACTCTATTGTCTTCTTTGATATGTCCTTGCCTTTTTGACGTATTTTTTTACGGCTTTCTTTTTTGTACAGGTTCGGATGGACCATAAGAAGCTTGAGTCGGAGAATAATGTTGACCACCCAAAAAACGAATCAAAACCTTCTACGTCATCAACATTAAAAGGGTGAACCAAAGAATAAATTTGAGATTGGTACGTGACGATGAATCGCGAAACAAATGTGGTGATGACGAATTATACATTTGTGGATGATACAAAGTTTGTTGTTGTTAGTACATTTGTTGGTTAAATGAAGTTACAAACGGATTGTTTAGATAAACAGGTTGTTGTTGTAATGGTTCGTATACAAAATTTGCCGGTTGAAAATTAACAGTTGGTGATTGATCAAACGAAAATTGAAATTGGGTGTTGGAACGTATTGTTGGTGACATGTTTTTTGTGTTTTAGTTTCAGGAGTTTTTTAAGACATTATTTTCAGAGTAGAAGTGTAGCGTTTATAAAGAAAGAAAGTGTGAATGAAAATGAAAGAATATTGAGATATTTATAGAGATAAAATCATATAAATTTATTTTTCTAACTAATTTAAATGCCCGACGGCTTGTTTTAACCGTTGACTATCGAAGACGGTTCCCACAACTCGGTTTTGACAACAACCGAGTTCTCCACTTTTTTCACCCACGTCGTAACGGGGTATCCTTAATAGCCTCGACGCGTCTTAACGGTCTCAAATACTCATCACCACATCCACACCACATGACATAATTCACACCAACTTAACTCAACCCCCGGTCGTGTAACAAAACACTTGTCGATACCATCTAACTAGTTCCAAATTCACTTCCCCACTCCCCTCACAGCCCGTCACTTTCCCCATCCTCACCCACCACTCCCATCTCTCCACACATTCGCCCGTCACCCAGCCACCTCACCAACCCGTCACCCTAGCCTTCATATCATCACAAACGACACAAATATATATCCATTTCGAGTGTGTGTTTAGGTGTTAGTGTGTGAGAGAGAGAATATAAATTAATTTAATAAATAAAATTAATAATTATTGATATTGATGAGTAGTTACTTACTTAAATAAATGAGAATCTGATAAGCGATTGATCTAGTTAATAAGTGAGAAATTGAATGACTGGTGGTGGTGAGGGAGATGCGGCGGCGCGTGAAGGTCACGCGCCGCTGGAGTGGAGATTCTCTCAGGTGTTTGGTGAACGGACTGCTGGTGAAGAAGTACAAGAAGGTTTAATTTATTTGTTTTAATTATATTGTGATTGTTAGGGTTTGTATTAAGTGAGTGAGTGTGTGTGTGATCTGTTAGTATTTATATTTAATAAGTGGAATTATTAGTTAGTTAATGACAAATTTTGTAGTTGCTGCTGATATTAAATGCTAGTAGTAATGTTTAATCTAGTAGGAATTCGATATTTTTTATAGGCGAAGGTGAGTTTCGCGAATATCGAGACCTAGTGTGACACCCTAGGCATATCTCGCTTCGGCTGGGCTGGAGAGATGCTGGGTTCATCAGATAACATTCGTCTTACAATGACATAACGCGTTTTGTAGTCTACTGTGGGTGGAGTTCCTAGTTAAGCGTGCTATGTAAAAGTAGTACTGGTTTGGGTGACCTGTCGGGAAGTCTTCACATGAGGGCCACAAAAGCAAAGCCGTGAGCCTGCGGGCAGAGCGGACAATATTGTGGTCTAGGTTAGTATCATGCCTGATAATATCTATACGTAAAAATGATACAGTTGTATCCTAATATAGTAGGAATTCGATATTTTTTATAGGCGAAGGTGAGTTTCACGATATCACCTTATAAGAAACTGTTACATGAAAAATATCGAGACGTAGTATGACACCCTAGGCATATCTCGCTTCGGCTGGGGCTGGAGAGATGCTGGGTTCATAAGATAACATTCGCCTTACAATGACATAACGCGTTTTGTAGTCTACTGTGGGTGGAGTTCCTAGTTAAGCGTGCTATGTAAAAGTAGTACTGGTTTGGGTGACCTGTCGGGAAGTCTTCACATGAGGGCCACAAAAGCAAAGCCGTGAGCCTGCGGGCAGGGCGGACAATATTGTGGTCTAGGTTAGTATCATGCCTGATAATATCTATACGTAAAAATGATACAGTTGTATCGTAATATAGTAGGAATTCGATATTTTTTTATAGGCGAAGGTGAGTTTCGCGATATCACCTTATAAGAAACTGTTACATGAAAAATATCGAGACGTAGTATGACACCCTAGGCATATCTCGCTTCGGCTGGGGCTGGAGAGATGCTGGGTTCATAAGATAACATTCGCTTTACAATGACATAACGCGTTTTGTAGTCTACTGTGGGTGGAGTTCCTAGTTAAGCGTGCTATGTAAAAGTAGTACTGGTTTGGGTGACCTGTCGGGAAGTCTTCACATGAGGGCCACAAAAGCAAAGCCGTGAGCCTGCTGACAATATTGTGGTCTGAGTAGGTAGGATGTTACACCTGTGTTGTGTCACCTTCTTAGGTTAGTATCGTGCTGATAATATCTATACGTAAAAATGATACAGTTTGTAGTCATGTAGAAAGTCTGGTTCATGACCCTAGTTCAAGGAATGTAGTTGTTATCAATTAACGTAGATAGAAGGTTTGACATGCGACAACAGATTTTATGGGTTACCTTTTCCTTAGGCAGGCCGTGTGACTCTTATAGTTGCTTTAACGTATGAGAAAATATCCGTTGCATGCGAATTTATTGTGTGCGTTGGTGGTTATGGAAATGTAATTATGCTACTAGTACTCTAGAGGCGTTTCATCATATCTTTGTCCTTTTTGGTGATTTGTGAAGTTCTAATTATTCACGATTGGTCAAAAGTCACGTGATTTATAACTTTGTAAGCTGTTATTGGTGTCGTTTTTTTGTCGATTTTATGGCGTACATGATTATTAGTTGCTTGAAGTATGGAAATTGCAAGTATTATCATGCTTAAAGTTACAATCCTAATTCTGTTTTCAATCTGTGTGACAGTCGATATCATCTCGGCCATAGAGTTTGATAAAAGCGGTGATCATCTTGCTACTGGTGATCGTGGGGGAAGGGTGGTATTATTCGAGAGGACGGATACAAAGGAGGTCAGTTGTGTGCTAAAACATGAGTTATTTATTATTCTTTTTTCTATTTGATTTTTTTGGTCTTTGCGTTAACTTTATCCCTTTACTTGCAATTTCCAAATCCTGCTCAATTATACAGCATGGGGGAAGTAGAAAGGATCTAGAAAAGACTGATTATGCAAGTGGTAGGCATCCTGAATTCCGGTACAAAACTGAGTTTCAGAGCCATGAACCCGAGGTAATTTTTCATTGTTACAAAGTTTTTTTTATTTACTTGCACGTGATGAGTAATATATTCACATTGCATCTTAACTTTGTCTTTCAGTTTGATTATCTGAAGAGTTTGGAGATCGAGGAGAAAATCAACAAAATCAGATGGTGCCAAACAGCCAACGGTGCTGTCTTTCTTCTGTCTACCAATGACAAAACCATCAAATTCTGGAAGGTCGACATTTACGTTTATTATATTTCTTCATTTCTTCTCACGGCAGGTTCATAAATTAACAAATTTTGTGACTTATTCAGGTCCAAGAAAAGAAGGTTAAGAAAATTGCAGACATGAACATGGACTCTTTCAAATCTGTTGGGAATGGAAGTATTGCCACTTCTAGTGTTACCTCGAGCAATAAGTCATCACATACTGCAAATGGAGAATATACGGATAAATCTTACTGTAGTTTGAACAAGGACTTTTCTTCTTTGGGGGCGATCCAGTCATTGCGTTTACCTGTGGTAGTTGTGCTCAACTAATGATCTATATGTTCTTACATTTCTTGGTTAAATATATAATAGTCATAACTTGATCAGTTTAAAATTTTAAACCTACTTTACTAAAAGCTGAGATTTGCCTTGTTCTGACTATTTTCATTCATCATAAGACTGATTGACTCTTTCTCTTTGGTTTAAATTAACATAAAGGGTAATTTTTGTAGGTAACTAGTAACGAGACGAGCCTTGTTGCAAGATGTAGACGAGTGTATGCTCATGCACATGATTATCATATCAATTCTATCTCAAATAACAGGTTTGGATATTTAATTGTTTCACGTGTTATTGTCATGCATGATTTGGATAAATGTACTTAATTCCTGATTGAAATGCATCAATTCTTCACTGGTTGCATCTAGTTTGACAATCTGCTTTGAATAAATGACATTGAAGTATCACCATTAAAATATTTTCTTGAAGTATGATAGTGGTCTATATAATACAGTATTGACACGTATAAGTATATAGAGTATATAATTAGTATCAATTATCGTTGTAGTTGTTAGCGTCATTTATGGAAGTTCAGTTTGTTTAATCTATTCTGCCTATAAATGGAGCAAAACTCGTTCCTCTATTCATTAGCTATCCATAAAGAGCTAGGTGTCAATTGTTTTTTGCAAGTCCTTTATTGTGAAAACAATGTTATTAAATCAGATGATTTTGTCATCTAAATCTAAGTAACCCCCTGCAAAATAAGCATTTTAACTCTAGGGCCTAGGCTGGTCTCCAAAAAATATGCAATTTCGTTTGTGTTTATACCCCTGTACATATGAGGTGGCGGCGTCAATCCATTTAGTTATGAATGGGTTGATTCGAGTTGTGTTTCTTGCCTTTGCCTATGTGTTCATGCAATCTTGTTGTCATCACCTTCACGTAGTTCTATTTAACAATACTCCGAATGCCTTCCTCTGAACCCTACCTCTGTGTAGTGACGGTGAAACATTCATTTCGGCCGACGACTTGAGGATAAACCTTTGGAATTTGGAAATAAGCAATCAAAGCTTCAACATTGTTGACGTTAAGCCTGCAAACATGGAGGACCTCACTGGTATATATGTTGTCTGATTTACACGCAATTTTTATTGTGCCTTAACCATGAATGCGTATGCCCATCTGATAATCTATAAATTTGCTTACTTGCAGAGGTGATTACATCAGCTGAGTTTCATCCTACTCATTGTAATACACTTGCATATAGTAGTTCAAAAGGGTCCATTCGCCTTATTGACTTGCGTCAGTCTGCATTGTGCGATAGACATTCTAAATTGTAAGTATTTTGGTGGCTTTTTCTACAAACTTTTTATACAATTCTAGTTATACTGTTTTATTTCTAAATAATCGTCCTTTGGTACATGTAGTCAAAATAGTATTACTCCAGTAAGCAATGAAACATCCTTTTTGTAGGTTTGAAGAACAAGAATCACCTGGTTCAAGATCTTTCTTCACTGAGATTATAGCATCAATTTCAGATGTTAAGTTTGGAAGGGATGGAAGATATATACTAAGCCGTGACTATATGACCCTTAAGGTTCATGGTTGTGTTTTATTGGCGACATTTTTACTAAAGATGGCCAAATGAGGCCGGGTAATTGGTCAAAATGGCTAGTTCTTTGGTACAGGTCGGATCGGGTTGGTGAACACCTTTTGTCTGAAAAAATTTGGATTTTATTTTATATAATGCAGTGTCATATATGATTACCAAAAGTATTTTGTTTTCGATAATAATCTGATTTTCTGAATAATATGATTGGTATCTCAGTACTCAACCTGTTCCTTCCCTTTGACCTTGTTCCTCTTTGAGCTATTTTGTCTTGTTTTAAGGATTACCTGACACTTTAACCCATTAGAGATAAAAACATGATTCAAATAACTTCCAACCCCATTTAAATCTTTACCTTGTGATGAGCTTTACTGGCATACTGCTTAATGGCTGAAATTTATTACAAAACTGTCATTAACAAAAGCTGTAATTGGTTTCTGCAGTTATGGGACATCAACATGGACTCTGGTCCAGTTTCAACATTTCAGGTTCACGAATATTTAAGACCCAGGGTATGCCTTCTGTCTTCCTCTTACCAAACTTTTTGCTGCTAGCTTTCAATTTTGCTCGGAGATCCTCATTAATATTTTGCATCTGTCAATCTCCAGCTATGTGACTTATATGAAAATGATTCAATTTTTGATAAATTTGAGTGCTGTTTAAGTGGTGATGGTGACCGGGTAGCAACTGGTTCTTACAGGTAACGCCTATGTTGAATCTATCGAATATTTTGTTCTTTTTGCCCACTCACTCACTTGTTTAAGTAAAATGATTTCAGCAATCTGTTCCGTGTATTTGGCTCTGATCCCACCAGTACTGAAGCAACGACCCTGGAAGCTAGCAAAAACCCAATGAGGTATTTAAAGCTACTACTTATGTTGGATACTCTTTAGGTAGCAAAATGGATGGTGGGTAATATTTCAGGGTGGGTCAGAACAGTATGGGTGACCTAACATTATTTTTTTTTTCTAGGGGTGGCAAAATGCGTCAAATCTTTTAGCTTAACCCATCTGACCAGTATCAAAGTGATCCGTTTATATATAATGGGTCTACTATTTTTGTTCTATTTTTTATGCAACGATTATAACCAAGTAATATATTAAATCCAATCACAAAAGCTATTATCAAAATAACGATTCTTCTATCTTTAGACTTTAGTAAATAGATTTTGGAGGTGTGCGGACACATATTTAGTGACTAGTAAAAAACGGGTATTCGTTTTAGCCAAATTTGCTAGCTTTACGTATATGACCGATTAGAAATAGATGACAACCAAACGTGACCCATTATTTGGATATGCGGATACTAATGCTTCCTAAACCCTTAACACAATCAAATATCTTTTGTAGGCGACAAGTGCAGTCTCCTTCACGGCCTTCAAGATCACTAAGCAGCAGCATAAGCCGTGTGGTTAGACGAGGTTAGCGCTCTTCTATTTTTACTCCACCAATAACCATTTATGGTTATAAGTTTAACTAAACCTATTAATTATATAGGAGGAGAGAGCCCGGGAAATGACACAAATGGGAACTCATTGGATTTCACAACAAAGTTGCTTCACTTAGCATGGCATCCTACTGAAAATTCTATTGCCTGTGCTGCAGCAAACAGCTTGTACATGTACTATGCATAAAAAACCCTCCAACCACATGAAAACATGTTGTTTTTTGAAGACTTTTGGTTTGGTTTACTTTAATCAAAACCACCAAAAGTCTCCACCCAACGCAGGTCGAAAAGGGTTTCAGAAGATATCGTTAAAATCAAACTGGTTTGGTTCATTTGTTGGCGAAAACAATTTCTTTAATTCTCCTGCACAAATATTAGCCCTTTTGTTATATCATCCCAAATTCAGCTTAACCCTCTATTCTTTTCTTTTTCTTTTTTTGACAAAAAAAGTTAGCCATATTGTTAAAGGGATGTTTTATTTTCGTTTTTTCTTTTTAATTGTTTTTGGGTTGAAGTTAGGAAATGGGATTGTAGTTAAGAAAAAAATGGATGTCAGAATATATATTGCATTTTGGGTTTAAAAGTTTAGATGTAGTTTTTAGTTGGGAAGGAACTTTGCTGCTTACTTGTATTGCAGGCCACTAAAGTTTATATAATACCATTATCAATTGTTATTATTATTTATGTTTATACCATTAATATATAATTTTTTGAAATGTTGTAGGATGATTTTGGTTTTTTTATGGTTTTGTTATCGATGATTTTTTGTTATATTACTCGCTCGCTTACTAAGATTCATCTGTTTGTATTGTTCGTTCATTGTAGTATGCACCTAGAAACAGGGGAAACACAATAATGTGGTGTAGAAAGTAATACTCCGTACAACAATTGTAAACATGTTTGACTAGGTAACATTTATTTTTACACGGCTTCCTAGCTGGGGTTTCTTTCAACGTCACAATGTAACCTTGGTGTTAGACCTGAAAGAATATATAAGGAACGAATCAAAATGTATTTTTGATGATCTATTCATAAACACGCTTTAAAATTACATTGTGCCAAACTAGTTCTGCAAATAATCGACTACAAGAAGATTTTGTAACATTCTAACAAATATGAGTGTTAGGGTACCTCAGTATTTTGGAGCACATCCAAAATGTGCTGCAACTGATGGACGACGTTTTCTATATTCATCCGTTGTGGTGGGGAATCTACAGAGCATGATGATACTCCAATTTTCAGAGTTGAAGCCAAACTCTTGCATTTTTTGTGCATTTGCTTCCGTACTTTGTATTGCAATTGCATCACTATCAATAATACATGGTCAGGTAGTGCGATGAAAGAAAACTTATGACGGCTAAGGCCTTCATTAAATATGCCACATACAACACTTTGGTTTACTTCCATTTCTTCCCATTTTTGGGACATTTTCCTCTCAAATTTCCTTCATTTTATTCCTTTTCCTCCTTTGAAAAAACTAGAGAACACAAGTTTTTCACAATTTCCTTTTCTTTTCTTTTATTTTTCCCAAAATTAAACTCGAAAACACAGTGGAAGATTTGACAAAACCTCATAGGCTCATAAGCTAACTATAAGTGATGAGAGTGTTACTCATAATTACTCCGTATTATTCTTTTTATGTATCGTTTTATTAATCAATGCCTCAAATTATATATGGTATACAAAGGAACCACAAATATCATATCATAATCAATACACACAAATTGGTGTTTATTAAAGATACAACAATTTAATTTCTGCTAGGCTTCCCTTTAATTGTGTTCCTACTCGAGGATAGCATTATCTCGGTGGTCCTCTTAAGTTGGTTCATGTCGATCTTAGGGCTACTTTCGGGCTTATGCTAAATGTGTCGGGTCTATAGGACTGATTTATTTCCGTGTGTACTGCCTATTTCAGGCTAAATTGGCCTTTAGGACCGATTCGTCTGAGGCTTAGGAGAAGTCTCGCTTTAGTTGGAGAGTCATTTTATCTTTCCATTATAAGTATAAGAACAGGCCGTAGAATATATGTATCCATCCATCAGTGTTGCATTCTTCTTATCTTTACATGTGAGGGTTCATAAGTACTCTTATGAAGTAGACCATGAAATGATACGGATTGCATTGATTTCAAACAGTTGACATTTAGAACTGGTCCTCAATGACACCCACAATTTCCCATTTTAAAGTCAATCATTGATAAATACCATGTGAGTGAGGATAATGTTCAATATTTCATAGTATAAAATTTTCCAACATTATATCAGCTCTTTGTGGTTAGCAAAATAATTTTTAACTACGATTTGTTATAAGATATTAAATCATCTAATCACAATAAAGTGTTTGTTGTGACTACAATTTTCAGGATTATATCTATGCTTTTTAGAATTGTCAACTAATCGTAATTATTCGCTGATGATTGTGTAATAAAATAGATCTTGTTAACCAAATCACTTAGCAAAACCAATGATTGTATATAATGTAGCAAAGTAGAAAAAGTTATCAACGTACGATTGATATTTTCGTTGGGGGAGTTTATACGGACCCTCCCATAGGGGGTTTCGTGGGACCCTGTGCATTGCGGGTTTGTACGGTGTGCATCGCGGTTTGTACATTTTGACCAAAACCCCCTATTGTCACATCATAAGGTGTCTTAATAACATAACCCATTTTCGTTAACTACAACCATTGATGTTTTCGTTAACAAAATCTTTAAATAATTAAGAAAAATCAGAAATATTATTAAGTTGTTCGTGGAACAATATATACCGACAAAAATATGGAAGGAATCTTGGCAAAATGGTCGTGTCGATGCCGTTTCTTTTGGTTTTGTTTTTTTTTTCCTAAAAGCCAAAATTACATCTTATTAAACCAAAAATGGTTCATACTTGCTAAATATAGTAACCTCTAGATCTTACTTGTTGACTTCGCTCTTTTTAGTCTTAACATAAACTAGTTGATTGTTAACTTTTGAGGTGTTGATGTTTAGAGACCCGAATACCACAAATCAGTTATTTCGAATTATGGATGCCAAAAATAACGATTATTATTATTATTATTATTATTATTATTATTATTATTATTATTATTATTATTATTATTATTATTATTTTTTTTTTTATTATTATTATTTTTTTTTTAATAATAAAAGGCCTCTTTTTTAATGGCAATGTCTTTGTATATTTATCGATATAATTCACAAATCTCGAGTTTATTAGCATGAATATTTAACAGTAAAATGAAATCGATGGTGAATAGGGATTTGAATATCACACAAGACAATATGATTGTTATTTGGCATTGCTTTTCTTATTGAAATTAAATGTAAATGAGATTTATCATGTATGTACGTAAGAAGGTTAGGGTGCTAAAAGTATAAATATGGTGTTATCATTCGTCCCTTAATCTTCTTAGATCGTCGTATTTAATCTTGTCAGATCGGTCGTAACGGAGTTAAGACTCAGTCGTGGGTTGACCTCCACCACGCGTCATCACCTAGTGGTGTTTTTTGTATGACTTGGTCAAGTTGATGACTAAACGAAAAGTGAAGGGAAAGATGGAGTTGAGGTGATTTGACGATGTTTTTGTATGTTACGGTTTGATAGTCATCATTACAACTGTTTAGATGAAATATTTGATATAGAAGTGAATGTTGATATGAAGCTGAGATGACGATAATAAATTTGACCTCCATTGCAAACATTACTTTCAAAAATATCATTGAAGATGGCTACAATAAAGATATCAAATATTTTTAGCAGGCCATTTGAACGCGGAATTGAATATTGACAATGACACATCTGCATATCAATGATTTATTGCACACGCATCTAAGGGGGATGGGTTTCATTTTTCTTTTCTTTTCTTGTCTGCACATGCATTTAAAATTCGACTTATTGGAATACTTGAATCTTGTACAATAAATTAGTAAAGTTTTGCATCAGTCACTCCATGTTATAATAAGTGTCTACCGGAGTAACAATCTTTTTTATTTATGCTTTATTTTGAGACATTGTAAAATAGAAATGTAGATACTTGTTATGAGAGAGAGTATCACTTAATTGATACGTATATTTTTTCTTTTTTTAGGTATGTGAAATGTAACATTGTTGATTCATAATTATGGATAAAGTTTATAACAAGGTATTATTACACCGTTATTGCTGGCTAAGATAATCTTTTTTCTTGCTAGTTCTTTTACTTGATGGACATACTTTACAAAAAATGAAAGCATTTGTAGGTTTATTTCAAAAACAATTAAACCTAAGGGGCTAGTGCAACAAAGTTATTTATAGAAAGTTAGTTAGCAGACATTTTGCGAACTTCGTGGAACCCCAAAAGGATGGAATAGAGGAATGCATGATTCTTTCAATCCAATAATAGACGTTTTATTTTTCCTAATCAAAAACTTTTATATTATGCCTTCAAAGAAGAAGAAAAAAATCTAGGAAAATATATCTATGCAACTCTTTTTAGCTAAAAAGCAAACTAGGAGCTCCACATTTACAAAGCTCATTTTTTTATTTTGAGAATGTATATGTAAAAGAATTGAAAACTTACAAAATTTTTTTGAGACATACAATATAAAGGTGTGTTTAGTTACAGGAAAATTTTATTAATTATTGCTTTTTAGCTAAAAAGCAAACTAGGAGCTCCACATTTACAAAGCTCATTTTTTTATTTTGAGAATGTATATGTAAAAGAATTGAAAACTTACAAAATTGTTTTGAGACATACAATATAAAGGTGTGTTTAGTTACAGGAAAATTTTATTAATTATTATTATTATTACTATTATTGTTATTAGTTTTCTTCAGAATGAGATAACTCTTCGTTCTTCAAAAAAAACCTTTTGAAAATTAAAGAACTTTAAATTCAATTTTTCTAAATCATAGTTATAACAGCAAAAAGCAAATTTTATGTTTTCAATAGAAAGATTTCAAAAAATACTCATTTTAAACCAGTGTTCTGTTCTCTCTATCTATACTACATATAAAAGCAAAATGGCCAATGTTAAAAAGTGAAAAAGTCAATATGTGAAATTTTGAAAATTTTATATTAGGTAAGAAAAAACTTAAAACATCACAATAAAAAAATGTTGAAACTAAAAAAGGAAATGTTGAAACATATGTTTCAAAAGGAAACTATTAATACACATTGAAAACAGGGTTGACCCGGGACGCTTCAAATCCGGCGGGTTGACTTGGTTTAATTTGACCCGTTTTTTCGACCCAGCGACCCGTCGGGTTGACCCTGTTTAAATTGACCCGTTTTTCGACCAGAACGGTTAACCGGTTGAACCACCCGGGTCGAACCGGGTTTCAAAACATTATATTTAATCCCCAAATCCTCAAATTTTTATTAGTTTTTATTAATAACCCATAAACTTTTTTTTTATCACTAAAACTATATTTCACTATAAAATCACGTTGCTAAGGTACTCGCCTAGTATCTTTTACATAATAAAAGAATTACATCATTTCGGAGTGTTTTTGAAAAACCCTTCTCATTGAAAAAAAAATTAGACCAATAGGAGAGCTCGATTTTGCCACGTAGGCGAAATCGAGCAATATGATTGGTTAATAGAAAGTCAAAATTAAATTGATTTTAGTCAAACTTAATAAATTTGGTGGAGAAATTTGGTTAAGAAAAAGAATGCATAAAAATATAGGTGTCAAAATTATGAAAACAAAAACTTAAAAAAAGGGGAAGTAATTAATAAAACTTTAGTGGTTGAATTGTAAATAAAATATATAGAGCTAAGTGTAAAATTACAAGTTTCCATATTTTTTAATAACTTTAGAAAAAAACACAAATAACCCCTTACACTTTATATCCCTTATATTTTATAATATTAACTTTGTTTAAAATTAAATGAGTATCATATTAGTTTTTAGACTTTCATCCATTAAAATTACAAAATTTGGTAAATATTACGAATTAGTTTTTATGTTAGTTTTAGACTTTCATCCATTAGAATTTTTTTTTTAAATAGTGACTCATGTTATTCTATTTAAAAGTTTAATTTAGGCGTACACGTGTTTAAATATTAAATATGGCTAAATTATTAGTAGCGGGAATATAAATATTAATGGTAAGCATGAGTTACTGTGATATGAAAATAAATATACGCGATTCTACTTATAACAACGACTCATGAAATTGATATTTAAAATTTATATATGAATATCGATAAAAACATTTTAGAAACTTTACGGAGCATATTTTAATTTCATTAACGCTTATTATGTGCTACTAAACTCGCACATTTTTTACAACATGATATCAATAGTTAAAGTTAAACAATAACATCAACATCAACCTCAACATATCTGTCAGTTAAAAATGTTATACGAAGCTAATAATAATAATAATAATAATAATAATAATAATAATAATAATAATAATAATAATAATAATAATAATAATAATAATAATGGGTTAGATAGTCATTGGTTAATTTAGAAGGTGTTTTCCTTCAATTTAAAAAAATAATAATAAAAAGAAAATAAAAAAATCACGCATCACATTCCTTATATGATAACAATCACCTCCTAAATAAAAAAAGAAAAAGAAAAACTATGTAGGTGATAACCTAACTTTATTCATTAACGTGATGTTTCATAAATAAAATTAAAAAAATAGTAATAATAATAAAAATAATAATTGGCTGTTGTAAAGGAATTAAAGTATGTACATGAGAATTATTAAGCAAGATTATATAGTTTTTAATCAGGTTATTACGTTACTGTACTACGAAAAGCATATTTCACTAACATCTCATGCAAGTCAAGTATAATCATGTGATTTTGCTTGAATAATAAAATATAATTTTAAATTCAAAAGCATTCTCCTAAAATAATAGGTAGATTATAACATATATACATATAATTTTTTTTTATTTTTAGTTCACCAAGTAAAACTAATTGAAACATGTTAAGTGATTCATTTCTTAATCGATAATAATATATAATCAAAACGAAATTTTAAAAATACTGTGCGTACACAGTTATTATAACTAGTTTCTTAAAAAGCTTTTTCCGAATTCTCATTTTTCAAACAACTAAACACACCTTCCTTACGCGGAGTATCTATCTATCTTGTCGACAATTAATAAGTCTTAAAAAGCCGCAACAATTGACTTCCCTCCATCAAGTCAACCCACCCAATCACAACTTTATCATCCATCATTTCCATCACACCAAACCAAACCAAACAAAACAAACAAAAATATCTCAAACCCCCCAACCACAAATTTTTATAAAAAAAAATGCAACAAAACCATCTTGAATTCCCAGAACACGAGAAACTAAACTGCCCAAGATGCGACTCAACCAACACCAAATTCTGCTACTACAACAACTACAACTTATCTCAGCCTCGTCACTATTGCAAAAACTGTAGACGCTACTGGACTAAAGGCGGGACGTTGCGTAAGATTCCGATCGGTGGTGGTGTTCGTAAAGGTGGTGGGAGTAAACGGGTTAAACCGAGTGCTGACGTGGCGGAGAATAATATTCCGGTGAAGACGGAGAATATTCCGGCGAATGGTGGGGAGACTAGTGGTGGGGGGTTGAATTTTGGTCTTTCTATTTTTACTTCTTCTGGTTCTAATAATGTTTGATTAGTTTTTTTATTTTTATAAAAAAGAAAATTACTCCCTCCATTTCGAAATATAATTGTCACCAATTCTGACTTTACTTTTTGCAGAATAACAGTTTTATCTTTAACTAATAATTAAGGGGTGTTTGTTTCGGCTTTATATGTGGGCTTACGAGCTTATTTGGTTTCAGCTTATATTACCCTAAGCCCCAGCTTTTTGGCTTATTTTTGTGATTTTTGGGCTTATATAAGCTTATTATGAAATAATAAGCTTATATAAGCGCATTTCATAATAAGCTTATATAAGCGCATAAGTGTCGAAATAAGCCAGAAAATTGAGGCTTATGTTATATAAGCCGAAATCAAATAAGCTCGTAAGCTCACATATAATATATAAGCGCATAAGTGTCGAAATAAGCCAGAAAATTGAGGCTTATGTTATATAAGCCGAAATCAAATAAGCTCGTAAGCTCACATATAAGCTTAAACAAACACCCCTAATTAATGTCTTCCGTAAAGTTTGCAATATTAATTTTAACAATGATCAAACTTTTCTGACAATTAAATTGAGACATTAGAAAAAGGAAATGTGGACTGTTAATTTGGGCCGGAGAGAGTAATTTATAAGAGTTGTGTAATATGATCGGATGAATTTGTCTGATTTGTATGTTGTTATATTATCAAGATACGTATAAAATATATAAAGAGTAATTTGCAGTGTTTGTGTTGTCGACTTGTCGTAGTGGTTTGGCTTAATTGCGGGCGCAGTTTTTACAACTTTGATAATGTAGGCATCATCATTCTTGTAAGGAACTTTCGAGTGAGCTTTTTCATTCAGTCGGTCGAAAGCTTCTTACAAGGACGGTATCTGCATTTTTAAAGTTGTAAGTAGTGTACTAGCGATTTGTCGAAGTATATTTTTGGTTCTAATTGTGATTTGTGATTACTTTTTGAATTTGCTTGTTGCATTTTTTTATTGAAAGCTTATTGCATTTTTGACATAGCATGCAAGTTGTTTTGAACTAGTTAGAATTGCTTGCTAGTTGCTACTTGTTGGATGATTTGCGATTTCAAAGAGCTCTAGTAGTCAAATGGTAAATAAAACGTAATTTCATAGTCGCAACAAATTTTAACTTATCATCCTTTAATATCAATTTGCATAAAAGTTTGAATGAATAGTAAAAAGGTTAAAATAGTCATTTTACAGCTTTACTAAATTTTTAATCACATGTTTCCTTTTTATGTTTACTAGTATTTGCATCACATAGTTAATGAGAATATTAAAGTTTTTATTTGAAGAGTAAATTTGTAGCTTATATGGTAGTTCACGATTTTTGAAATAACACAGAAACTATCACTCGAAATCAACACGCGAATAATCGGTTTAGAGTTGACTATAAACAAGTTTTGGGTTCACCCACTTATAACACGAAGCATGTTTTTTCCAACCGTAAACACACACCTAGAAAAAGTTCCAAACCCGTCGCGACGCACAGGATACGAAAGCCTTGTTTACTTCACAATGTCAAGCTCAATTATGTTATACCTTTTGAAAAGTCAAATGATTGGAAACTCTCAACTAAAGATGAAATAATGTCAAATACCTGAATGGGTTGAATGAACTGATAGTGACTAGCCAGTAAGAGGTTCGCTTGATTAAATGTCGGTATATAATAATGTTCACGACCGCTGCTCAAAACAATATATGCATTATATTATCACCGGACTCTAAGCCTACTGGTAATCCTGGCGTTCCGCTAACCAAAGGATTGTGAATTCAAGGCTCAGTTGAGACAACAGATGTGTTATTATGTTCAACCGTGATAACCACAATATCTTCATGATATCACAAAGTGATGTTAAACGCCTAATAATCGCATGGTGTCAAAACAATATTCAATTGTGCACCCAAAATGACAGCGGATCTTTGTTTTTCGTTCCTTCCCAGAAAGAAACAGTGTTTTCGGTTGAAAGAATGTCTGTATATTGATTCAACTGACATATATAGGAAAAAGTATCAACTCAGTACCTCGTATCAGACAACATCCGAAAAGGGTGTTGATATGCACACCATTTTATTTGATAATACACCATCCTGTAAAAGCTATATAGCACACCGTACAACACTGTAATTCACAAAATGTGGTGTGTGCATCAAAAGGAGTGGTGTATATATCAACCCCTTTTGAAAACTTTTATATTGTTTGTTATTATTGTTGCAATAACTTTACACAAGCAAAGACAAGACTCGATCTTCACTACTTTACATTGGTCTAAAACCTGCAAATGTAGAGACCATGATCAAGCAACATTGTCACATGCAAGAGATTACCATTCTAAAACCTGCAAGTCTAATGTATTTATTTTTCACTAACAAAAGTTCAAACAACAATAAACACAACTGTGAAATCCAAATCCCAGGGGGTTTTTTGAATAAACTAAATCACAATTACACAACATAATAACACATTGCCACCCAAGTTCTATGTTGGTTTTGGTATTAAACTAAATCATGGTTCAAATAATCAAATTACACAAAATAATAACAGAAACAACATTACATGGCAATAGTGCGAGCCTTGTACAAGCATATGTAAGCCATATGCCAATCACCTGTAACAACAAACAATGAAACAACATCAATAAATCATATAACAAAATGGTCTTTGGCATATTAAGAGGGTGCAAATTGGACTGGTAAGGCAAGCTGAGTAATTGGTTCAAACACGTCGGGCCAGTTCTACCGAAACAGTTGTATTATTTCAATGATAACATAATTCTTTGAATAATACCATTTAAGTGGCTCAATAATTAAATTCCCTTTTCCCCTCAACCATCTTTTTTTCCTATGAAAATATAGCCGTTTGACCCATTGGAGATAGCTCAGTAGTCGAATGTCCAACTGATAAGTAAATGAACATGTTGGTTGGACTAATTACAATAATGAAAGATAAAGCTGAAAAGGATCTTTAAGAGCAAATCATTCATACCTCCTCCAGAAAGTTTTGTAATATCTTCTTCCCTTTGTGGGGTTAGATTCTCATCGGCAAATAGAATCCATTTCCCTATACCAAAACAAATTATTAGCTTCCTTTGATGTAGACCAAATACTGTATATGGTAACATACGATGAAACAGACAATATGGGCTCACCATTTTCTTGCTTGACCCAAGCAACATAATGACCTGAATCTGCACCTCGGCCTTTATGGGTGAGCACAGCAACCAAATCATACACTCCAGTCAACTGCTCATTCTTATCAGAGACAACGCCTGAGATACATTGAACGGTAAAGTTAAGAGAACCACAAGAGTACGAGGAAATTGTTGCCAAAAGATGGAGGATACCCATTCATTAGGTGACTGTTACGAGCAAGGGTGTCAAATTTAATCCAATTACTTATATATGGGTTGATTGACTTGGTAATTTTATTATGTGTCAAATGGATAAAAAAAAAAAAAAAAAAAAAAAAAAAAAAAAAAAAAAAAAAAAAAAAAAAAAAAAAAAAAAAAAAAAAAAGAGAGAGAGAGACAAAAAACAAAAAAACTACGTACGAATAAGACCTCACGGGTCCCAAAGTGAAATTTTGATGCATAAAGTTCTTAAGCAGCTTTGAGTTATAAACTTAGATAACTGCAAAATGGTTTTTATAATCATATTTAACGTAATAACTATATTTATTCTACAAATATGTGACAAAGGACGTTTAACCTTCTCCTGAAGTGGCTTTCGATGATTCTCCACTTCCGTTTGATGGTCCCTGCACGAATAAAGAATAAATGTGTATTCAAAGTATACCTATGTAAGAGTTGGCTATATCTAACGTAATCTACATACCTCCGCATCAGACATCTTAACATCCTTGTCGACAGCAGTAGAGCTCTTTTCTTTAAATTTCAAACCAGCCTTTCTACCATCCTCATCTCTTAGCATCTAAAGTATCGAACAACAGTAACATCAGTAACGAGTCACAATAAAAGAACTAGTTTGAATAGGAATAAAAAGTTAGATCAATAGAAAAGCATAAACGTTTTTAAACTGGTACTGAACAAAGTCCAAAGAACCTTAAAAGCAAAACTTAACCATATTCAGAGAGATATGCTTAGTTATTAAAGAAAGAATTAATGATCATGACAAAATAAATAGAACTTCAACAGTCATTATCATTAAAAACACCGTTATTTTATATATGAGTTTCGATAGGTTTGTAAAGTAAGTTCCACTGGGATAAATACGGATTGTAATTCGGTTCATCATGTAATAAGTTATAAGAAATAATTCAGTCATGCCATTGAGTAACAGGTATGTATAACACAAAATATGGGTACACCCACACAGGGTACCACATAATGTATTGATGTTCTGTAGGGCTAAATTTACTAACCTGACGCGGGGTTTCCAGCGTTTTGCGTAGATCGTCTGAACAAAGATCAAAAATATCCAGCACCAATGGATAGTCCACTTTCTGAAAGAATTAGGCACACACATAGTCAACAAAAATTAAAATTTACAGATATAACTTACGAGAGTGGTTAAATAAAAGAGCCTAGAGGTTTGATATTCTAAGATCTTTGTTACAACTCGGAAAAGTAAAGTAAAAGCATTTCTTAGAAGTAAAATTGTTAGACATAAAAGGAGAATAATTTTATTACCCTCAGAATCTTTGCTTTCCGATTTGATTCCCTCTTCCAGAAAAATCGGACAAACTGAATAGTCAAGTACCTTGCATAGAAAAGAAATAGCTTTTACAGACTTGGAAGCTAAGAGTGCAGCTTGTTTAATCATATATGTTATAATTTGACCCAAATTTGAGATAGCAGAGTTATTACTTTGGCAATCCATTAATGCGTGAATCCTTCAAGTTAACTGCATTTCGTCCCAAAGTAGGAGAGGCCTTCTCTAGCTCTGATTTCAATCCCTGTAAGAGATCATTCGGTCAGAACATAAACTAAACAAGTTATTAATCAGTTGAGTGTCGAGAAGTCCTAATTTTATGGGGGTTTCGTAAAATCACCGATTCACCCCCCTAAAACATATATCATGCATTGCTCTCATTCCCGTTCCACCATTCCTAAACCTTAAAACCAAACACACCATAAGCATCAACATGGGTCTTTTACAGAAGAAAAAGGAGAATAGTTGTGAGTAGCATCTTATAAGAAAAAAATATAAATGTATAAAACTTTTAGGCTTGGATTTTCCAGCTAGACTTCTATTAGCAGGTTTGGGCTTCCTATTGCTTGCTTCAGACATTTATACAACTATAATAATATGAAAAATCGAATGGCCACACATGACACGCGTTACCCTAATTATGCCCCTTGTAAAATAGATGACAAGGTTGATATGTATTCCTGTTTGCAACAGTAAAGGAAGATATAGAGAATACAGGAAAAGATAACTGACAAGTGCAATCACTTGTAAAAAAGAAAACTTACTTGTTTCAGCCCCTCGTGCAAATGATTCACTTCATGTGATATGTGGCATTTAAGAGAATAAACTGACTCTGTCTCTGAACTTTCTTCACCGCTTTCCGCACAATGCACCCTACACAAGAAACATACCATGATATAAAAGCCAAAAATATGATAAACCATAACTATCCTATAACAAAACTATCATTAATTATTTACAAGAAACACGTTATTAGAATTGCATTTTAGTCTTGCAAACAAAATACAATAACAAAATTATATTAATTCTTTTAAAATGAAAAATGTTATTAGTATCGTGTTTTATCATGTCCCTTTCTACATCTCAACCAGAAAAGAGTAGAAAAGCATCCAACCATCCAAGATAGTTTAAACGTTTCGTATGTGAAACTTAAATATTCAGCTTGCATCGTTAACTAAATACACCACAACTATGAGGAGGTAAGAACATAAGTTACAGCTAAAAATGAAATATCAGCCCTGCAAATTAGAGTCAACAAGTACCTGCTGACAAGATCAATGCCGAAAAGTTGCTTCACTGCAGCAATATTTACACTGCACAATTAAATAACAATAACAGTTATCAACGATAGAACACAAAACACTCCATATAATTTTAGCTTTTTTTACTTACACACCAACGTACAATGTACACAAAATCTGTCTTACAAAAAACTATACCAAATTTTTGAGATTCCACAAACTATCATTTAATCGAGCAATTTCAAAATCAAAAAGATATTGAGACCAACATATATCAATTATACAAGAATAAAAAGTACCTGGAACTTGGCGATCTGAGAGACTGAGAAAGAGTATCCAAAATCTGTGTCCAGCATTCTTCGGCATCCTGAGAATTATCCAAAAGGCGTCAAAACTAGAAAGAATAGACAATTTGAGCGTAAAAGAACAAAAAAAATATCAAAATTATATAAATTCAATAGTACCTGTTGCATTAAGGATCCTTTATGTAACTCCCCAAATTGAGGATACTTTTTCCGCAACAACTACGATGATCATAAACTATGTGTCATAGATAATTCAGTGCGGCATGACAAAAACCGGAGACAAAAAGTCTATGAAATTATCTTATATAACAAGACCACTTCATATGCGACAATTTCACATATAACAAGACCACATCATATGCGACAACTGTTAACAGTGTGTGCTTTACAGCAGTCGCTCACTTTTAGAATTGGTACTAGCAAGGCTACTGTGTTTCATATTTTCTTCCTAACACAACTATTAGTTCCGAATTCATATTGATATGGTTATATTCTGAAAAGTTTAGAGGAAATTTACCATCCAAAACTGCATTGGTGCAACTGGCTTGACATTCTTATCGAGCTCAATAAACAAGTCTCGTGTTGCAACAGTCAAAAGATGAGAAGACTCATCCAAATCATTGCTTTTGCCAGATTGACGATACCTAAGCAATAAAGATGTGAAATCTCACTGTCAGCTTAGTTTTAGATAGAATAGATGAATTTCTTTGAGAATGAACTTCACAGTAAACAAGTCACGCAAAAGGCGTCTATCTGAATAGCAAAAGAAAAACAGTAGAACTACAATAGTTCATCTCACAATACTAAAAATTCAACCAGTACTATTTCAATACAAGAATCAACAAATTACAGTACACGCTACATGCAAAATCAAAGTAGCATCTGAAAACTGAACATTCTTCGAACTTACTCAATTAAAGCAGATTTAAGTTCTGAAACTGAATGCAGGCATTGCAAGGTGGAATTCATGTAGCATGTATGTCCCAGATTAACCAATCCAGCTGAATGACCCTACAAAAGTAAATTAAAAAAGTATAAGGTCGTTACTTTCCCAAACATCATATAGATGCCAAGTATCCATCATTACTGATCCTTGCATAGAGATAGAAAACTCAGCATATGTATAAACCAATGCGATCTTTCTATTAAAATGTGCTACAAAAATGCAAGTGTTACCTAATAATATGCTCCCCTTTTGACATGAATCACTCTTGTAACAGACAAACATACAATGCAAAAGCTAAGTTGAGCACATGGCATGTCTAGCGAGTTGGTCCAAGTTGTATGTGTGATATGCATAGGTATGCTTGCTGCCACGCACAAATATTAAATAAACAAAAGTCAGAACCTTACCACAGCAACCACTTGTTCTTCTTCTGGAAGGTCTTCCATGAAAACAGGGTCCTTCTCCGGAGCGTTTACAATCTCATCAGCAGTCCCCATCATCATTAGTTTTTGACCCTATACATTATTAAAAAGAACATTTTACCACCAATCGTGAAAGTGTGAAATAATCAATCGTCGTGCATTAGAGAGAGAGCATTCACCTCTTTCACCCCCAACTTCGACCAATCAGAGTCATCCTAGTTAACAAAAAAATTTGCGAGATTATGGACCTCTGATGTTAGAACTTAGAAAACTAAATTTGGACAATATTTGGATTACCTTTAATATTGCACCTTTCAGCATTATTGTTTGCCTCTCGGGTGGTACCCCTGTGAGGTCACACAGCTGACATTTGAAAACATAAGGTGGTTGGGTTGTATCTATCTCGACTCCCTTGTAAAGCTCTTTTTGCCATTTCACACTCACTGTCATACACATATATGAATGACGGTGTCAAAAACAAACCTTCTATTATAAGTGCCTACGCTACTGTTAAATTGTGCCCTTAGAAGTATATGAGTGAACTTAGATACATGATTCTGTTTTCAAATATAGAAAGGCTCTAACAGCACATGAAACCAATGTGCGACTAAACAAATAATAGAGAGCATGCGCCTGTGTTCAAATTCATGCACGTAATCATAAAAGAACATATAATAAATAGTTTGGAATCAACAACCAACCTATAGAGCTTTGACAGTGTTGGTCCATGTAATTGAGCAAAATCTTGATAAACATAAATTAGTACTTCATTAATAATAATGAAAATAGTTACAAGATTACTCAAAATATACATGACTACATGATAACATCTTCAGCTTCTTTACGGGGATAATTTCGGTATATTATCCCCGTTAGAATGACAATAAACTCTTATTGATCCAAGCTAAGCTTGAGATTCAATGAGAGGATCTTCCTAACAACTAATATTCTGTAGGAATGGATAGCTATCTCTATTACAACAAACATATATATAGCACAAAATAAACAAAGCATGTGGGGTTAGGTGTGAGTTGTCATCCACTATAAGTGGTCCCTCTTCATCTTCCTCTTTTGGAAAAGCACCAACCATCCTTTTGGAATTGTCATAACTAGATTCCCCCTTCTATGGCAATTCTTGTACTTTGCTTTGACTCTACTTTTTGTACTTGCTGTCATAATGCCTCAGGGAGCATGATGCATCTTCAGGAAGCATGAGGCATCCTCAGGGAGCATGTTTGTTCAGAGATAGCTTGAGGGAGTCAGTGAGTTATTGTCATCACTCACCGACTCCATTACCTTCTTCTTTGGCTCAGGGATCATTCACTAAGTACCGCCTCATTGAATGATTGAGTCTTTCTTTTTAAACTCGGTCCGAACATCTTGAAGGTAACTCACTGAGTGACTGTTCACTCAGTGACTTGTTTGTGTTAAAGGTTAAATGTCACTCACTGAAATAGCAATTTACTATTTTATTCAGTGAGTGATTTGGCTATTTTATGTTCAAATACTTGTGGGAAATATTTGGGTAAAATATTGACCCAACAGTCTCCCCCTATTTGAACATACAAATAGCCTAAGGTGATTGGGTTTAAAAGAGAGACTGAGGGTTCAGGGACATGGGTTCAACGAGGAGGGTTCACTGATCAGGTTCATGGGTTCAGTGAGTAGGGGGTTCAGGATCAGTGACCAGATTCAGATTCAGTAACCAAAGGTTCAGTGGCCATGGGTTCAGTAGGTAGGGTTCAGTACCCAGGTTCAGTAGGTAGGGTTCAGTGATTGGGGTTCAGGGGTTCAGTGAAAGAGGGTCAGGTTTGAGGGTTCAGTTGAGGTTGGGGTTCAGTGAGTAGGATTCAGTAATTGAATGTTCAGTGAGTGGGTTCAGGATGTGAGGTTCACTGAGCAAATTCAAAGGTTCAGTGACCTGGGTTAATTACCCAAGTTCAGTGAGTGGGGGTTTAGGTTTGTTACCATTAAAACCCTCAAGGTTTGGAGTCTGTGTTTAACCACTGATAGTCACCCACACTTATCAGTTCCTTGAGACCCACTGAAACCCATTTTTGTTTCAGTTCCCTGATGATTTTATACCCACATTTGATACTTCCTGAATTTACAGTCTCAACACTATTTATTCAAACCCCTTTTTCATCATTACCAAATTTTCATCACACCCTTATCACAAAACTCATTTTAGTTTTGTCACTTCCCGAGACACAATCCGTGCCGCCTGATACTTACCACTCCCTGAGTCGCAAAGGACTCATTCATAGAGTGCTCAGTTTCAGTGAGTGAGGTTTTGTTTTGAGAATCACCTCTGATTCAAAACCTTTCTAATAAGACTTTTATCATTTATCAGATTTGTCTTATCAAAAACTGAAACATACTTCCAATTGGATTTCAGGCACTCATAAGTATCTCAAACTAACACAATTTTGAGACCTACCGAAACCCTCCTTTTCAGTCACCTTGAGTTCAGGGACTCAGGTTGTAGGAGCCTTTAGGTCGAGAGTTTGTGGGTTATGTTCCCACCACGCTTCCGCTACGCAACTCTGACTTAGAAACTCTTTCCTTTACACCCTTTTCTTACCACACCCTTTTACACACCCTGATCTCTTAACGAATTTGGTGCCTGACGACCTTTCTCCGGTTCAGACTCTTAAGACACACTTCTGCATTCAGTCACAATCATTGATTCAGTGACTCACATAGTCCCAATCATTCAGTCATACAATTCCCTGATCAATTTATCAGTCACCATTCTTATGATGACATCTATCACCTTATCCGACCCACTCCCTGATAACACACTTTTCGCCTAATATTTTTCAGGCCATAGAAACAACACTCCCTGAAACGCTCCACACTTCTGCTCGAAACCCACTCTTGACATTCCCTGATGCACAACCTGATTATTCAGGGACGCTGACAAATATCACAACCCATTTATCATCTTTTGATGTCAGCTTATTCAGCCCCGAAAACCACTATCAACACATCCAAGATTCTATCTTAACCAAAACACCTCCTAACACAACCTGATAAAACATCATCAATACCATTTAATCCTAAGCACTTCAGTTACCAAATCCAAACATAATCCCATTCCACAAATTCATATCAAACCCTTTTTACCATCTCAGCCACTTACTTTTCTTGCCCCGAATAACATTATATCAAATTTGACCCGACCCTAAATCTGGAATCCGGTGGGGTTAAAGGTCAAGTTACGGGGAGGTTGATGGTGATGCAAGTGTTGGTTATGTTTGATTTTTGTGTCGGTTAGTGGGTTATGATTTTTTGTGTGTTAGGATAAGGATTTTGATCGGTTGTGATAGTTCTTGGATCGAGAATAATGTTTTTTTTTTTGTGATAGGATTTGTTTTGTGCTTCTCAATCTGTTGATTAGATCGATTTGTGGGATGTGAATATGGGTTATTTTGTGTGATGTTTTTGTGGTACAGATCTGGGTTTCATTTGTTGAGTGAGTGGTAGTGATGTTTTTGATAGATCCGTTTTTGAGTGAAGGGTGTTTAGATCGGATCTGTTTTTGTGATGGGTGAGGGTTGTGTTTTTGTGTTTTGTTTTGTATCGAGGGAGATGAAGGGATAATGGGTTTTTGTGTGGTAGGGAGTATATTGTTTTTGGGGTTCAGGGAAGGGAAGGTAAGGGTATGTATTGTCACTCTTAAATAAATGTGTCTCTCCCCCTCAAAAATTGCTATGACAGTAGCAGTTTTTGAAGATCTCACATTTATTTTTTTAACTATGAAGAATGTTATCAGCAGTCATCATGGATCTGGATCATAAGAATAATCCATTGGCTCTGATACCACTTGTTGGTCCATGTAATTGAGCAAAATCTTGATAAACATAAATTAGTACTTCATTAATAATAATGAAAATAGTTACAAGATTACTCAAAATATACATGACTACATGATAACATCTTCAGCTTCTTTACGGGGATAATTTCGGTATATTATCCCCGTTAGAATGACAATAAACTCTTATTGATCCAAGCTAAGCTTGAGATTCAATGAGAGGATCTTCCTAACAACTAATATTCTGTAGGAATGGATAACTATCTCTATTACAACAAACATATATATAGCACAAAATAAACAAAGCATGTGGGGTTAGGTGTGAGTTGTCATCCACTATAAGTGGTCCCTCTTCATCTTCCTCTTTTGGAAAAGCACCAACCATCCTTTTGGAATTGTCATAACTAGATTCCCCCTTCTATGGCAATTCTTGTACTTTGCTTTGACTCTACTTTTTGTACTTGCTGTCATAATGCCTCAGGGAGCATGATGCATCTTCAGGAAGCATGAGGCATCCTCAGGGAGCATGTTTGTTCAGAGATAGCTTGAGGGAGTCAGTGAGTTATTGTCATCACTCACCGACTCCATTACCTTCTTCTTTGGCTCAGGGATCATTCACTAAGTACCGCCTCATTGAATGATTGAGTCTTTCTTTTTAAACTCGGTCCGAACATCTTGAAGGTAACTCACTGAGTGACTGTTCACTCAGTGACTTGTTTGTGTTAAAGGTTAAATGTCACTCACTGAAATAGCAATTTACTATTTTATTCAGTGAGTGATTTGGCTATTTTATGTTCAAATACTTGTGGGGAATATTTGGGTAAAATATTGACCCAACAGACAGTTACGGAGTATCCTAACTGGATGATGCTATCTAATAGACTTAGTTAAAGTCCACGCATCATTATAAATTTATAATGAAGATTTGCTGCAACTTTAAGGGAAGGATTTGCGCAAGTGTGGCATATGCAACCGCACGTCCACCACTTTTTACTGCATCATAAATTCCATTAAAGACGCCTTAGTTGAAAATCATTTACATCTCATCCCCATACAAACTCACATTACAATCGGTCTATTCAACTTAAATAAGTAACAAACAATTGACCAAAACAATAAGCACTTTTTTTTTTTTTTTCCTAACGACCTTGCTTACTTGCAGTGATGTGACGCAAAGTTGTCAGCTATGTTCTAATAAAAAACAATAAACAAAAATGACGCGTGAAATGATTATAAATAAATGATGAAGTAATGATCGACCTGTAGGCATGATGATTTTTGGCGCGATCGAAATATGTGTGTGCTTGCTTGGAGGAATTGAAAGGGCAACTATAACCGAGAGAAAGACTGGTTTATGACAAAATTTATACGACAACTAGACACAAACCAAAACAAAAACGTTAACTGGAGTATCTATATCTTGTGGATCAAGTCTTAAAAAGCCGTAACAATTGACTTTCCATCAAGTTATTATCAATCATTTTCACTACCCCACACGCACCAAAACAAACAAACAAAACATCTCAAACCCCAAACCCATCCTTTTTGTAAATAAAAAATATATATATTCTCATCACAAATCCCCCAAATTTTTTATAAAAACTGCAAATAAATTATCTTCAATTTCCAGAACATGAAAAACTAAACTGCCCAAGATGCGACTCAACCAACGCCAAATTCTGCTACTACAATAACCACAACTTATCTCAGCCTCGTTACTATTGTAAAAAATTTCATCGGAAGTATATGACGTAGGATATCAAATGGAAGGTAATTTGATGCTTGTCGCGATGGTATGATTAGTTTCGTCTAATGATCAACGGGTTTACGAGATAATAAATTTTTTAAAATAAAAGTGAAAAATTAGTTTTATTGTTTTGATATAAAAATAAACCAGTTAATGGTGAATGTCAGTTTTATTGTTTTTGGTTTCTATTACTACAATCTCTTCATATAATCACAAGTGATGTACCCAAAACAATAGCGACTCGACTCACCATCTTTTGTCCCTTCTCATAAATAAATACTAGTACGTTATCCATGTTATTTTTGGTTGAAAGAATTTCTGGATATTAAACGTATATCAGACAACACGTCGAAAGCATCGAGCTAGTTGGTTGTTGTCTATCACATTTTATCTGTTTTCTTGGAATAAAATGATACAACATATACATTTTAAAACGTTTACATGTGATGTTGCTACAATAATTTATGCAAGCAAAGACAAGACTCAATCCTCACTTCATTTCTTTACATTGTCACATGCAAGAGATTAACATTTTAAAACCTGCAAGTCTAATGCATATATTTTTCACTAACAAAAACTCAAACAACAGTAAACACAATTGTGAAATCCAAATCCCGGGGGGGGTTGTTCTTCACTCCATTCCAAGTTCTATGTTGGTTTTGGTATTAAACTAAATCACGGTTCAAATAATCAAATTACACAAAATAATAACAGAAACAACATTACATCGCAATGGTGCGAGCCTTGTACATGCATATGTAAGCCATATGCCAATCGCCTGCAACAACAATGAAACAACATCAATCAATCAATCATATAACAAAATGGTATTTGGCATATTAAGAGTAATTGGTTAAAAGACATCGAGCAGGTTCTACGGTTCTACCGAAACAGTTGTTTTATCTCAATGATAACATAATTCTTTGAATAAAACAATTTAAGTGGTTCAATAATTAAAATTGTACTTTAGTGACTTTCAACCCTTTCAGCCCATTTAACCCTTTTCCCTCGACAATCTTTTTTTTCTATAAAAATGTAGCCGTTTGGCCCCTTAGAGATAGATCAGCAGTCGAATGACCAACTGATAAGTAAATTTTCTATAAAAATATAGCCGTTTGACCCATTAGAGATAGATCAGTAGTCGAATGACCAACTGATAAGTAAATGAACGTGTTGGTTGGACTAATTACAATAATAGAAGGTAAAGCTGAAAAGGATCTTTAAGAGCAAATCATCCATACCTCCTCCAGAAAGTTTTGTAATATCTTCTTCCCTTTGTGGGATTGGATTATCATCATCAAACTGAATCCATTTCCCTATACCAAAACAAATTATTAGCTTCCTTCATGTAGAGCAAACTAGTATATGCATAGGATGAAACAGACAATATGGGCTCACCATTTTCTTGCTTGACCCAGGCAACATAATGACCTGAATCTGCACTTCTGCCTTTATGGGTGAGGACAGCAACCAAATCATAGACTCCAGTCAACTGCTCATTCTTATCAGAGGCAACACCTGAAACATATAATAATCAGATACATTGAATGGTAAAGTTAAGAAGACTAGACGTGATTGTACGAGAAAATTGTTGCCAAAAGAAAGAGGACACGCTTTCACCAAGTGACTGATTACGGGTAAAGCTGACAAATTTAATCCATATACTTATAAATGGGTTCATTTGACTTGCCAATTTATCATGTGTCAAATGGATTTAAAAAAAAAAAAAAAAAAAAAAAAAAAAAAAAAAAAAAAAAAAGGATAGCTACGTAAGAATAAGACCAAACGGGTCCCAAAGTGTAATTTTGATGCATAAAGTTCTTAAGCAGCTTTAAGATATAAACTTAGATAACTGCAAAATGGTTTTTATAATCATATTTAACGTATTAACTATATTTATTGTACAAATATTGGAAAAGGATGTTTAACCTTCTCCTGAAGTGGCTTTTGAAGATTCTCCGCTTTCGTTTGATGGTCCCTGCACGAATAAAGAATAAATGTGTATTCAAAGAATACCTATGTGAGAGTTGGCTATATCTAACGTAATCTACATACCTCTGCATCAGACATCTTAACATCCTTGTCGACAGCAGCAGAGCTCTTTTCTTTAAGTTTCAAACCAGCCTTTCTACCATCTTCATCTCTTAGCATCTAAAGTATCGAACAACGCGAACATCAGTAACGAGTAACAATAAAAGAGCTAGTTTGTATAGGAATAAAAAGTTAGATCAATAGAAAGCATAAACGTTTTTAAAATGGTACAGAAAAATGTCCAAGGAACCTTAAAAAGCAAAACTCAGCCACACTATATTCAGAAAGATATGCTTAGTTATTAAAGAAAGAATTAATGATCATGATGAAATAAATACAACTTCAACAGTCATTATCTTTAAAAACACCGTTATTTTAAGGGTGAATTGCCAAGAAAGGTAGCATGAAATACATAATTTGCCAACATGCGGGTGTCTGATACTTTCTCACTCCTACAAAGAACGCATTTGGATAATTCTTGCCAGAAAGGAGTTAATGTTTAAATTTTGACAAATATTGGAGTGAAATTTCAAATTTGACAAATTCAAGGACACTTTTTTTATTTATGTTACCTTTTTTACAAAAACTTCCTCTTTTATCATAGACTGGATTTCATAATCCTTTTTAGGCAAAAATTAAACTTATGTCACCCTTTTAGGACCGAGAAAGCACAGCCCACATTAGAAAATTTGATATTTTATGTTATCTTATTTGGCAGTCTTACTTGAAACTTTGATAGGTTTGTAATGTAAATTCCACAGGGATAAATACGGATTTTAATTCGGTTCATCATGTAATAAGTCATAAGTTATAAGAAATAATTCAGTCATGCCATTAACAGGTATGTATAACCCATAATATGGGTACAGCCGTACAGGGTACCACATAATGTATTAATGCTCTGTAGAGCCAAATATACTAACCTGACGCGGGGTTTCCAGCGTTTTGCGTAGATCGTCTGAACAAAGATCAAAAATATCCAGCTCCAATGGATAGTCCACTTTCTGAAAGATTTAAGCACACACAGTCAACAAAAATTAATTTTACCGATATAACTTATGAGAGTGGTTAAATAAAAGAGCCTAGAGGTTTGATATTCTAAGATCTTTGTAGCAACTCCAAAAAGCAAAGTAAAGGCATTTTTTAGAAGTAAAATTGTTAGAAAGAAAGGGAGAATAACTTTATTACCCTCAGAATCTTTGCTTTCTGATTAGATTCCCTCTTCCAGAAAAATCGGACAAACTGAATAGTCAAGTACCTTGCATAGAAAAGAAATAGCTTTTACAGACTTGGAAGCTAAGAGTACAGCTTGTTTAATCATATATGTTAGATTTCGACCCAAATTTGAGATAGTAGAGTTATTACTTTGGCAATCCATTAATGCGTGAATCCTTCAAGTAAACTGCACTTCGTCCCAAAGTAGGAGAGGCCTTTTCTAGCTCTGATTTCAATCCCTGCAAGCGATCATTCAGTCAGAACATAAACTAAACAAGTTATTAATCAGGTCAACTATATGTACAAGCTACACAGAACAGATGTCATACGTGTTATCGATAAGATCTACTAAGGTGACAATTATAAAGTGATAAAATGTTCCCTATTTACCATTTTACTTCCCCAAGGTACCTCACCATCATCGCACAACTAGTATGTTAAACCAGATACTGTCTAGCAGATACTTCCAAATCAACGGACATGCTAAATCATTTATTGTTGCAAAATGAATACACTGATTTGTACTGGATTTACCTTTTTTGTGTGTATAGTTAACGAACATGGTTCATTGGGGTTGCTTTTTAGACAATTTTGGTACGTACAACAATAAATAATTGAGTTTAATACTTGTGTTCACATAACAGCAATATAGCTGACATGTGTTCCTGTTTGCAACAGTAACAGAAGCTATAGAAAATACAGAAAAAGATAACTAACAAGTGCAATCACTTGTAAAAAGAAAATTTACATGTTTCAGCCCCTCGTGCAAATGATTCACTTCATGTGATATGTGACATTTAAGAGAATAAACTGACTCTGTCTCTGAACTTTCTTCACCACTTTCCGCACAATGCACCCTACACAAGAAACATACCATGATATAAAAACCAAAAATAGGATGAACCATAACTATCCAATAACAAAACTATTATTACTTATTTACAAGAAACACAATATTGGAATTGCATTTTATTCTTACAAACGAAATACAATAACAAAATTATACTAATTGTTTTATAATGAAAAATGTTATTGTGTTTTATTATGTCCCTTTCTACATCTCAACGAAAGAAGAGTAGAAAAGCATCCAACAATCCAAAATAGTTTAAACATTTCCGTATGTGATACTTAAATATTCAGCTTGCATCGTTAACGAACAATACCACAGCTATGAGGAGGTAAGAACATAAGTTACAGCAAAAAAAACGAAATATCAGCCCTGCAAATTAGAGCCAAAAAGTACCTGCTGACAAGATCAATGCCGAAAATTTGCTTCACTGCATCAATATTCACACTGCACAATTAAATAACGATGATAGTTATCAATGATAGAACACAAAACACTCCAAATTAATTTAGCTTTTTTTTTATTAACACACCAATGTACAATGTACACGAAATCTGTCTTACAAAAAACTATACCATATTTTTGAGATTCCACAAACTATCAATGTATATCATTAATTGTACACAATCATTTAATCGAGCAATTTCAAAATCAAAAAGAGATTTGAGACCAACATGTATCAATTATACAAGAATACAAAATACCTTGAACTTGGCGATCTGAGAGACTGAGAAAGAGTATACAGAATCTGTGTCCAGCATTCTTCAGCATCCTGAGAATTGTCCAAAAGGCATCAAACTAAAAAGAAAAGACAATTTGAGCTAAAAGAACAAATAAAAAAGTGAAATCAACGGTACCTGTTGCATAAAGGATCCATTATGCAACTGCCCAAACTGAGGATACTTTTTCCTCAACACCTACGATCATAAACAATGTGTCAAAGATAACTCAGTGCGACATAACACAAGCATAACCGGCAAGACAAAATTCGTCAGTGTATCCCTAAGAGTCTAAGACTGCATCATAGAAGAAATTATCTTAAGGATTTACATGATCTAGCAAGATCACATATAACAAAACCACGTCATATGTGACAACAGTTAACGGTGTGCTTTACTGCAGTCGCTCACTTTTAGAATTGGTACTAGCAAGGCTACTGTGTTTTCTATTTTCTTCCTAACACAACTGCTCTCCAACTTTATATTCGCATGGTTATATTCAAAGTTTAGAGGAAATGTACCATCCAAAACTGCATTGGTGCAACTGGCTTGACATTCTTATCGAGCTCATTAAATAAGTCTCGTGTTGCAACAGTCAAGAGATGAGAAGACTGATCCAAATCATTGCTTTTGCCAGATTGAGGATACCTAAGCAATAAAAATGTGAAAACTCAGTGTCAATTTTACTTGCAGAGAGATGAATTTCATTGAGAATAAACATCAAAAAATATAGTCAAGCGAACAGAGTCTATCTGAATGGCAAAAGAAAAACAGTAGAACTACAATAGGTCTTCTGAAAATACTTAAAATTTCACCGGTACGACACGCAAAATAAAAAGTAGCAGCTGAAAGCTGAACATTCTTTAAACCAGTATATGGTTCCTTGCATTTGAAAAACTCACTCAATTAAAGCAGATTTAAGCTCCGGAACTGAATGCAGGCATTGCATGGTGGAATTCATGTAGCATGTATTTCCCAAATTAAACAATCCAGCTGAATGACCCTACAAAAATAAAATAAAAAAAATTAAAAAAAAAAAAAAAAAAAAAAAAAAAAGATAAGATCATTACTTTCCCAAACATCATATATATGCCAAGTATCCATCATAAATTCATAACTAAGCATGAGAGATAAAGACAACTCTGAACCAAACATAAACCCATGCAATCTTTTTTATTAGACCACGTTCCTTAAAATGTAAAGATAGGCTAATAAAAAACGCCATTTGATGTGAATCGCGCTTGTAACAAACATATAATGCAAAAGCTAAGTTGAGCACATGGCATGTCTAGCGAGTTAGTCAGCTTGTATGAGTAAACGCATAGGTGCCATGCACAAAAACTAAATAAACAAAAGTCAGAACCTTACCACAGCAGCCGCTTGTTCTTCTTCTGGAAGGTCTTCCATGAAAACAGGGCCCTTCTCTGGAGCCTTAACAATCTCATCAGCAGTCCCCATCATCATTAGTTTTTGACCCTATAAATTATTATTATTATTAAAAAATAAATAAATAAATAAAATAACACCAATCGCAAGAGTGCGAAATAATCAACTGTTAAACATAAGAGTAAAAGCATTCACCTCTTTCACCCCCAACTTCGACCAATCAGAGTCATCCTGGTTAACCAAAAAAAATTGCAAGATTATGGACCTCCGATGTTAGAAATAGTATATACTAAATTTAAACAGTAATTATGGCAAGTAAAAACAAAGGATTACCTTTAATGTGGCACCTTTCAGCAATATTGTTTGCCTTTCGGGTGGTACCCCTGTGAGGTCATACAGCTGGCATTTGAAAACGTATGGGGGTTGGGTTGTATCTATCTCGACTCCCTTGTAAAGCTCTTTTTGCCATTTCACACTCACTGTCATACAAATATATGAATGACAGCGTCAAAAAACATACCTTCTAAAAAGAAACCTCAAACGGAATAGTTGTCAAGTAAGACCCTACACTACTGTGATTTTGTGCCTCAAAAGTATCATATGGGTGAACTGAGAGTCATTGTTTTATTTTCGAATATAAATAGGCTTTCATTACAATCATCATGACTTCTGGAAAGGAAGCTAACTAAATATACGGTATAGCAACTTTTAGATTTAAAAAAATGGGATCCAAAAAATAAATAGTACTAGATATGTAACGGTCCAGCACACAAAACCAATGTACAGAAAATAAATAATAGAACGCATGCACCTAGTGTTCAGGTTCTTGCATACAAGCATAAAAGAGGATATGATATATAGTTCACAGAGTTATAATTCAACCTACATAACTTTGACAGCTACGGATTATATTAAATGGACGACTCTATCTAAGGAATTTTTGTTAAAGTCCATGCATCATTATAATCAAGATTTGCTGCAACTTTGCTTAAACTCAGGGAAGGATTTGTGCAAGTGTAGCATATGCAACAGCACACGTCCAACGCTATTTAATGCATCATAAATTCCTTTAAAGATGTCTAGTCCAAAATCATTCACATCCCATCCCCATTCAACTCACATTACAATTGATCTATTCAACTTTAATAAGAAAACATCTGACTACAATAATAAGCAAAATTCCCAGGGGCCTATTTGTGATAATAGCACACGGTTTGCAAAAAAACCACATGCCATCCTTGCTTACTTGCAGTGACGTGACACAAAGTTGGCAGCTATGTTCTAATTATTATGAGGCCTCCTATTGCGAAACAAGTAAAAACTCATAGCCTAACTGAGTACAAATCTTGAGTGTGTTCTCATTATCTCCTTGACAAACATAAATTCCAATCCAAAATACTGAATATCATCAACCTAAATTTAAACTGTTACACTCATTCTTCAAACATATAAACCTACACATAACAAACTAACCAATTAGCTTAATCAATAAACCGATACAAACATAACCTAACTTAGTTCAAATCCCTAGTTAGTTATCATTGTCGCCTTAACAAACATAAATTCCAATCCAACGACCACTGCTACACTCTTCTACAAAACTTTTAATATCATTAACCTAATTTTAATCAGTTACACCCATTCTTCAAAAATACACACCTACACATAACAAGCTAACCAATCGATAAGCCGATACTAACATAACCTAACTTAGTTCAAATCTCGAGTGAGTTATCATTGTCGCCTTAACAAACATAAATTTCAATCCAACGACCACCACTACTCTCTTCTACAAAACTTTTAAGATCACTAACCAAAACTTAATCAGTTACACCCATTCTTCAAAAATACACATCTACACACAACAAGCTAACCAATTCGCTTAATCAATAAACCGAATACTAACATAACCTAACTTAACTCGAATCTCATGTGAATTATCATTAACGCGTTAACAAACATAAATTCCAATCCAACGCCTTAACCTAAACTTAATCAGTTACACTCATTCTTCAAAAATACACACCTGCACATAAGAAGCTAACCAATTCGCTTAATCAATAAACCGATACTAACATAACCTAACTTAATTCAAATCTCGAGTGAGTTATCATTGTCGCCTTAACAAACATAAATTCAAATCCAACGACCAATACTGATCTCTTCAAAAATCTAAACACTTACACTCATTTCCAAGCATATAAACCTACACATAACAAACTAATCAATAAACCGATACTAACATAGCCTAATAATAATTCAAATCTCGAGTGAGTTAGTAACTATCATTAACGCCTTAACAAACATAAATTCCAATCCAACGGCCACTAGTCCACTACTGCTATCTTCTTCAAAAAGTTAAAACACTATTAACCTAACTTTAATCAGTCACACTCATTATTCAATAATATAACCCTACACAAAACAGACTAATCAAATAGCTTAAATCGATACTAACATTACCTAACATAACTCAAATCTCGAGTATTAACCTAGTTTATCTATTTTTACGCCTTAACAAACGTAAATTCCACTGCTATTCTCCTCTACAATACTTTTAACGTCATTAACCTACCTTTCAACAGTTACACTCCTTCTCCAAAAACATACACCTACGCGAAACAAACTAATCGAAACTAACCTAACACTAAGTCACAAATTAAGCCCTAGATATATAACTACTACGCGAAACGAACTAATCAACAAAGCGATAATAACCTAACGCTAACTGACAAATTAAGCCCTAGATATATAAAATAAAGCACAACAACAGATTAAATACTGAGAAAATAATAAATGATGTGTGAAATGATTGTTGTAAATAAATGATGAATTGATAATCGACCTGTAGGCATGATGATTAGGAGAGGTTTTTGGCGCGATCGAAATGTGTGTGTTTGCTTGGAGGAAAGGGCAACGATAACCGAGAGACTGGTTTATGAAAAATTTTATAGACAGATTGGTAGAGCGTTCTACAAGATTGAAATGGTGTTAATTGGGCTTATTTGGTGACTGGGATGAGTTAGCCCATTAGGCCTTGGTTGTTGGTTTAGGTATTATTATAGGTGTAAGATCCATATGTCGCGCCACTTTTTTTGGCGCGGTGTTAGCGTCATTTAGGTTAAGGCTGAGCAAACGACCTGAATGGACCGGACCGACCGAGACCGGACTGGACCGACCACATTCGGTCTGGTCCTCGGTCTTGGCTTTTTTGCTAATTCGGTCTTCGGTCAGGTCCGGTCCGGACCACAAACCGATTATTTGGCCTTGTTGGACCGGACCGGACCGACCACATTCGGTCCGGTCCTCGGTCTTAGCTTTTTGGCTAGTCCGGTCCGATCCAGTCCTTGACCGATGCTCACCCCTAATTTAGGTTGTGACATGGCGTGCGTTGTTTATTTGATGTGTGCTATTATGAAAGTGAGAAGCGTATTTTGTGATTGTTTGTAAGCAAATTAAAAAAAATAGTTTTGGAAAAGAGTGTTTTATGCTATAGAAAAGATTGTTGATATGGTTAATAAGACAATTAACCACGTTTACATTTTTTAAGAGAACTTTAACTTGATCATTCGAGAAGCTAAAACAACTTGTAAAAATAATTTTATTAAGCTAACTTGTTGAAGCACTTCGACGAACATGTGGCGCCCAATAACCATGTCCAATAACTTGTAGCTCAGCACACCAAAGGCAATGAGAAATGTTGATTCTCCCACTTGAATCATAAAATTTAATCGAAAATGTCATCATGAACTATACAACTTAAGACGCATAGTCCATGGTATGCTTTTCCAAGTAGTTAATATCACAAAATCACAAGACACAATAAACAAAAAAAAATATTGAAAATTAAACGTTCAAGTGATTAAAAAAAAAAAAAAAAAAGTACAAAATATTTTATAAAAACACAATCATCTCCACAATCGCGTGATTTTTGGATGTCAAGAGTACACAACCGTTAATTACACTAAGAAATTGACATGTGGCAACTTAATGTAAACATAAGGAAACGCTCCTAATAAAGTGTTAGTACATAACAAGGGCATGGCTAAGATATGGTTAGCAATTAAATAGACTCATTAATATATCATGCTCAATGGTCAACATGGTACAGCAATACGGTGTTCGATCTAATAGTAAAATAGGAACTATATTTTATAACTGAGTAGAGGCTGTAAGCTCGAGTATGAGCAAAACTTGAGCCTAAAATGCACGAGGGCACGAGGCTACCTCAAGTGTAAAAGATCGTCTCATACTAGTATAAAGTAAGGCATTTGGTTTTCTTATAACCCTAAACTGATCAGTAACTAATACTTTTTGCAATTAAATTTAGTTGAACCCATAAGGTATGTGAGTGATAATTATACTTTTGGTTTTGTAGGCCAAACGAGGTCATCACTAGTTGAAGTTGATGGTGCAACAATCTTATCCACATTGGTACGAAATAAACATTAAAGTGATGAATTATAAAATTTTGATCATGATTTTACTTAATTAAAAAAAAAACAAAAAAAGGTGATTTTTTTTTTTTTTTTTTTTTTTTTGATAAAAAAAATGAATGGCTAGGATTGATTCATTACTTCTATGGCAAATATGAGTTCTATATTGATCTTTTGTCTTAGGTATTATAGGTGTAAGATCGATGTATATCGCGCCACTCTTTTTGGCGGAGTGTTGGCTCATTTAGGTTGTGACATGGTGTGCGTTGTTCATTTGATGTGTGCTAATGAAAGTGAGAAGCGTATTTTGTGATTGTTTGTAAGCAAATTAAAAAAATAGTTCAGAAAAAGAGTGTTTTATGCTATAGAAAATATTGTTGATAAAGTTAATAAGACAATTAACCACGTTAACATTTTTTAATAGAACTTTAACTTGATCACTTGAGAACCGAAAACAACTTGTAAAAATAATTTTATTAGGCTAACTTGTTGCAGCACTTCGACAAACATGTGTTATCATGTCCGATAACTTGTAGCTCAGCACATAAAGGAAATGAGAAATGTTGATTCTCCCACTTGAATCATAAAATTTAATTGAAAATGTCATCATGAACTATACAACTTAAGACGTACAATCCATGGTATGCTTTTCCAAGTAGTTAATATCACAAAATCATAAGACATAATAAACAAATAAAATGTTGAAAATTAAACATTCAAGTGACCAAAAAAATAAAAAAATAAAAAATAAAACATTGAGCAAAAAACCAAGTACAAAATATTTTATAAAAACACAATCATCTCTACAATCGCGTGATTTTTGGATGTCAAGAGTATGCAACCGTTAATTACACTAAGAAATTGACATGTGGCAACCTAATGTAAACATAATGAAAACCTCCTAATAAAGCATTAGACTTACATAACAAGGACACGGCTAAAATATGGTTAGCAATTAAATAGGCTCATTAATATATCATGCTCAATGGTCAACATGGTACAACAATATGTTGTTCGATCTAATAGTAAAATAGGAACTATACTTTATAACTGAGTAGAGGCTGCAAGCTCGAGTATAAGCAAAACTTAGAGCCTAAAATGCACGAGGGCACGAGGCTACCTCAAGTGTAACAGATCGTCTCACTCGAGTATAAAGTAAGGCATTTGGTTTTATTATAAGCATAAACTGATCAGTTACTAATACTTTCTGCCATTAAATTTAGTTGAACCCACAATGTATACGAGTGATAATTATACTTTTTGTTTTGTAAGCCAAACGAGGTCATCACTAGTTGAAGTTGATGGTGCAACAATTTATCCATATTGGTACGAAATAAACATTAAAGTGATGAATTATAAAATTTTGATCATGATTTTACTTAATACAATATCCGATTAGTCTGCTGCTTTAATTTTGAACATGTTATTATTATTATAGAGGAAGTAAGAGAAATATGTGAGTCCTACTTAAAAAGAAATACTATTAAATGTTTTGTGAACCCAATCTTTTAGCTAAGGGTAAAAAGAAACACACCCTAAGACTGGACGGAGTGGAGGTGACTCCTCAGCGACTGAGAGGTCACCTCACTCACCACCCGAAAACATCCCCACCATCTCACGCGCGAGGGAGCCAAAAAAATGAGGTGAAAGGTGACTCGGTCACCTTTCGTTTATATTATTTTTAATTTGGTTTGTAAGTGTGTTTGAGATATTTAGTTAGGTATGTTTGTATAAAGTAAGTATTTTGATGAAAGACAAGGGTGGTGATGACCACTACGTGTGAAAGATGAAAGAGAATGAGATAAAAGAGAAAACTGAAGTAACGCTAAGATAGAAGGCGATGAAAAGTGACCGCTACTTTCAAGCTAATATAAAAACCTTTTAAAATAATGTTGCAATTTTGATTATTACTTTTGATTCATATTCGGAAAGTATTGCATTTAAATTAGTCGCAGATTTTTAAGCATGTACAAGAAAAGTAACAATATCTAAATTAAAAAAAGAGTTAATTGCATTTTTGGTCCTTGTGGTATGGCTAAATTACAGGTTTGGTCTTCAAAACTTTGAAATTGCAGTGATAGTCCTCAATTTTAAAGTTTGAGTTGCATTTTTGGTCCCCGAATAAAGCAAAATGACTAAAATACCCTTTGTCTTATTCAGAAAAGACAAAGGTAATTTAGTAATTTCACATCGATTAGGGACAAAAAATGCAACTCAAACTTCAAAATGACTATCACTGCATTTTCAAAGTTTTAAGGACCAAACATGCAATTTGGACATACCACAGGGACCAAAAATGCAATTAACTCAAAAAAAAAAAGAAAAAAAAAAAGTCACCCCTAAAAAGAAAACTATTTCCAAATCATAAATAGTAAAAAAAAAAAAAAAAAAGAATTCCCAAATTCCATCACACATATTTTCCTTGTGACGGTATCCAGGTTTTACATAAATACAAACATACAAATCACAATTAACAAATCAATTTCAATTCCAATCCCAATTCGCCGTCAATTAACTCAATGTACGGCAGTTCCGGCAAGTCCGGCGGCCGTGGTCGCGCCGCTGGTCCGGTCAAACGCCCTCTCAGCACCTTCCCTCCGTCACGCCCACTCGGCGGCGGCCGCGGTGGCGGTGGTGGCGGTGGTCCCGGCAACCGTAGGAACAACAGCACACCTTTTTCAATCGGTTCCGGTAGTAGTGGTGTGACGGTTGATGAAACGTTTAGTTTAGTTCGTAACCGTGAGTTGAACTTTGGAATGATTATTAAGCTATCGCCTGAGCTTGTTGATGAGATTAAGCGTATTGAGGCGGAAGGCGGTTCCGCGAAAATTAAGTTTGATTCGCAACAGAAAAATGCCGAAGTAAATGTAGGTTTTTGTTTTTTTTTTTTATAAAATTAATTTGTTGATTTGTGTTTAGTTAGTTAGTGATTTGTTGGCGTTAGTGATAGGACTAGGTTTACGGTTGATTATACCTCCCTTGTACCCTGCGCATCATTAGGATTAGGTATCGTTGTTGTTGTTGTTGTTGTAACTTAATATAATTATGTGTGCCTACATTAGTGATTTGTTGCCATTGGTGATAGTTTAGCATGACTATTTAGTGAATTATGGTGATTGAAAGGTGTTTTTTTAGGTTTATAGCGGCGTAACAATTTATAAGTTGATGGTGCAGTCAGTCTACCCACGGGTAGGGCCAGGGGTATGACTGTCTACATCATATGGAACGAGTCTCTCTAGGGTTACGACTGGGTATACCTCCCTTGTACCCTGCGCATCAATAGGATTAGGTATTGTTATTGTTGATGTTGTTGTAACTTAATATAATTATGTGTGCCTAGATTAGTGATTTGTTGCTATTGGTGATAGTTTAGTATGACTATAGAGATTAATATTTAGTGAATTATGGTGATTGAAAGGTGTTTTTTAGGTTTATAGCGGCGTAACAGTTTATGATTTGATGGTGAAGTCAGTCTACCCATGGGTAGGGCCAGGGGTATGACTGTCTACATTGTTGTTGTAACTTTATATAATTGAAACTGTGATGAGAATTTTTGCACATAGTAGGTGAGGATCAGGTGGCGTGACAATTTTGGAATAGCTTTATAGGTTAGTTATGTGTGCGGCGGGGGTACGATTGTCTACATCATACCTCCCCGGTATCCCACACACCAGGGGGATTGGGTATTGTTGCTGTAATAATGTAATTTAATATAATTGAACTTCCAGTGATAATTTTTGAACATAGTAGGAGAGGATCATGTGGTGTGACAATTTTGAAATAGCTTTATAGGTTAGTTATGTTTATAAAGCAGGGCGGCATGGGTACGATTGTCTACATCATACCTCCCCGGTTTCCTGCACAACAGTGGGATTGGGTATTGTTGCTGTTGTAAGTAACGTAATAATGAATTTGCGATGAGAATTTTGCACATAGTAGGAGAGGATCATGTGGCGTAACAATTTTGCGATAGTTTTATAAGTTTAGGTTACAGTTACAAAGTTAGCTTTCGTGATTTCGTTAGTATAAGGCATTTCGATTCAAGTTTTAAGAGTTTTTTTGCTATTGGTTAGGTTATTGATGTAGGAGGCAAGGTGTTCGGATTCTCATGGAGTGAGGAAAAGGGAGATTTATGTGACATATACGAAGAGAAAAGAAGTGGTGATGATGGAAATGGATTGCTAGTTGAGCATGGAGGTGCTTGGCGAAAGTTGCAAGTAAATCGTGAATTAAATGATTCATATTCAAACAAGGTTAAAAGGAGCACATTGGAAGCTGACATCAAACATAGATCACGGAAGTATGTTTTATGTTTTATATGAGTATTTATTTTTATTTTATTTTATTTTTCCTATGAAGCAGTTTGTTCTATTTGTGTTGATTTGCTACTTTTTAACTAGCACGTACAAAATACTTGCGTCACAGATATGCTTACATGCCTCTAGCTTATGTAATTGTTGGTATGCTATCGTTGCTTATACACATGAAAGATTCACATTTTAAACACCAATATAAGGGTTTCGAGCTAAGTACATACTGTCGTTCTCCTGAATATCCTTCTTCATTCTTGCAGTCACCTTTCCTCTGCAACACCCACTCTAATTTACGAGTTGCATCTTAACCTACTTAGCAAATCATTAGACTTTGCAACCTTTATAAGTCTGGCAAAACCCATAAGCTCATGGTTACAATGTATTATTCAGAGTTCTTGCTTTGAATTTACATCTTGATTAGTTTTATTAAGAAACAAGTTGTCATGCCGAAAAAACGTAAACCACAATATATACTTTTAGATGCGTTTGGTGAACCTACTCATAAGAAGCTAAACAATGCCAGGTGCTAAATAGTCTTGTGGGAAAAACACAGTTTCACTTGCCATATTCTAGCATAAGTTACTCTGTAGTTATACCTTTATCACATCAACATACTTTCAGGGCACTTCTTATGAGCACATTAGAGAATTCACCTTGGCAACCTAGTATTATGTACCTTCATAAGCATGCTCACTTTTTAAATCTTGCTACAAGCTAGAACCGTAAAAAAGCTTATCCAAAGCATAAAAGAAAACTTAGCGCCTGTAATATTTTAGCACCTATTTTAGTAGAGGTGTGGACTGTGTAGTAGCTGATTGTGAAGCTTGGAAGAAAAGTTGATGTTTTTTTTGTGTATCTGTGGGTAAGGGTAAGACGCTCATTTACAGTCTACTTAATTTATGTCTTTTAAAAAAGCACCATTTTTTCATTCTCTGGATTCTTATTGATTATGACATATATACCATACGTATTTCATTTTGACAGAACCGTAAGTTTAGACCCTGGAAACCCATCTATGAAGAATCAAATGAAGGCCTTCGCTGCAGCTGAAGGTATCATATGTTATTCAGTCATCACTATCCTTGTTTGTCACTTATTTTATCGTGTTTTAGTAGACGTGGTTTGAAGTTCATGCTAAAAAATAATCCTGCAGTACGTGCCTGAAACATTGATGCATTAAAATGGGTTGGCGTGTCATCTAATATAGGCTTTGGAAACTAAACACTTCATTCAAGAATTTAGAATTGTTGGCTCATTTTTATTTATTTATTTTTTTAAACCATCTTTGAACCTCGTCAATGTGGGAGTAGATCTTACTTCTCCTAAAACTCTATTTGCAAGAGTTTTAATCCACAAGAAGGGCACTATGTGAATGTGCTTATTGTAATTTTTAAGGCACCCTCCTGCCATTAATATTCTATCAGTTTGCCATTTGACCATTGCTGCTTGTGTGTCTGCTGTATCACCAATATTTAATAAGTAGTAAAGAACCTGTTTTGCTGATTGAATTTTATATAATGGAAGCATTTTATCTATATCTATATCTATATATGACTATATCTATACTACATTATAAAGCATTTGGCACATTCCTAAAATGGAAGGCTTAAAAAATTAAGATTCAACACTTGCTTATAATGGCAAATTTTGATAAGTACATCTATAATAGCATTGGTTGCAACAATTTAAAGCACTTTTTGTAGACATGTTATTAAAAAAATAAAAAATAAATACAAAGTAATTTAATAAAAGAAAAAGAAACGTCTATACAATAATTACCTAATTAATGTTATTTTTAAAATACCCCTAACATGAAAAATATTTGTTATTATACATATTGTACAAACTAATAAAGCACACAAAGTTTCATACAATTTACATATGGTTTTAAAAAACGGACCGGACCAACGGGTTCAATCGGGAACCAGAGTCACCACCGGTTTGGCTAGCCCTTAAAAGTCGTCCGAAAACGATATTATTAAATCAATAGAGTTTCAAAATGCATGCTAAATTACAATGTTAAAAAATTATCATTAAATCGCAAGAGTACCTCGAGAACCAACATATACACCTTTTAGAATTTTTTTTGGATAAAATTTACCGTAAAAACTAAAAACTTTGTTTTATAAAAATCGGATAATTTTTCAAAGCAAAGGATGCAAAGGGGCAAAGTGCTAAGTGCTAATTATATATTTGATATTTATTAAATATATTTGTATAATAATAATTATACTCTTTGTAGTAACCCACATGACTGATTGAATATTTGGTTTTTCTTTATCTTTATAAGTACTCTTTTACTTGTATCATCCATCTATGTGGGACAAATATAACAAACATTTTATTTAAAGAACTAAATTTTCTTAGTATATGTAAGTGATTTTTAAATTACGCTATGGTGTTATTATTTAATGATAACTTGTGAATACGGGCCATTGTCAACTACTTTAACATCATACCTTTACAATATACCAGCTACCAACTCAGTACTATTACAACATCACGTGGATAATCTACGGTCTTTATATGAAAAATATTGTTATTGCATAAAAATTATTCAAAACTAAATTTGTCTTCATCCGAATGACTATTTTATCGTAAGATATAGAACTAAAAGAAATTTTCGTTGAATACTATTATTGCATGGTACCCGCCGCTGCAACGCGCGGGGTACCCTGCTAGTTGTGGAAAAAGTATCATGTTGTATTCAAGGAGTTATAAAATGCATTGGATGCACAACTTAGTCCTGTCCCAGGGCCTTGAGAAGTAATATCTTAGTATTAGTAGAACTTTTTTCACTTTGACCAAGCAGTAGGCCCACTTTTTTAATTCATTGACTGGTCTGATCCCGCAAGCGCCATACTTTATGGCTCAAATTTCTCACACAAAACCATCACTAGGATATATTGCATGTTATGTTGGTCTAAACACACCCATTCTTTCTTGTAGGTCTGATTCATGCTTTGCTAAAAAAAGTTTGCATTTTTACATAATATTACTTCATATCAAGTTTTCTTATTTATTTTTGGTTTCAGTAAATAATTCATGGAAANTTTTTTTTTTTTTTTTTTGTTGCTTTTGGTTAGGTTATTGATGTTGGAGGCAAGGTGTTTGGATTCTCATGGGGTGAAGAAAAGGGAGATTTATGTGACATATACGAAGAAAAAAGTAGTGGTGATGATGGAAATGGATTGCTAGTTGAACGTGGAGTTGCTTGGCGAAAGTTGCAAGTAAATCGTGAATTAAATGATTCATATACAAACAAGGTTAAAAGGAGCACACTGGAAGCCGACATCAAACATAGATCACGGAAGTATGTTTTATGTTTTATATGAGTAATATTAATTTTGGGTTTACTTATGTTCCTATAACAGAAATTTATGAAGCAGTTTGTTCTATTTGTGTTGATTTGCTACTTTTTAACTAGCACATACAAAATACTTGCGTCACATATATGTTTACATGCCTCTAGCTTATGTAATTGTTGGTATGCTATCGTTGCTTATACACATGAACAATTCACATCTTAAACACCAATATAAGGGTTTCAAGCTAAGTACATACTGACTTTCTCCTGAACATCCTTCTTCAGTCTTGCACAGTCACCTTTCCTCTGCAACACCCCTCTAACTTATGAGTTGCATCTTTAATCTACTTAGCAAATCATTAGACTTTGCAACCTTTATAAGTCTGGCAAAGCCCATAAGCTCATGGTTACAATGTATAATTCAGAGTTCTTGCTTTGAATTTACATCTTGATTAGTTTTATTAAGAAACAAGTTGTCATGCCGAAAAAACATAAACCGCAATATGTACTTTTAATGCGTTTGGTGAACCTACTCATAAGAAGCTAAACAATGCCAGGTGCTAAATAGTCTTGTGGGAAAAACACAGTTTCACTTGCCATATTCTAGCATAAGTTACTATGTATGTAGATACCTTAATCACATCAACATACTTTCAGGGCACTTCTTCTTATGAGCACATTAGAGAATTCATCTTGGCAACCTAGTATTATGTACCTTCATAAGCATGCTCACTTTTTAAATCTTGCTACAAGCTAGAACTGTAAAAAAGCTTAACCAAAGCATAAAAGAAAACATAGCGCCTGTAATATTTTAGCACCTATTTTAGTAGAGGTGTGGACTGTGGAGTAGGTGATTGTGAAGCTTGGAAGAAAAGTTGGTGTTTTTTTGTGTATCTGTGGGTAAGGGTAAGGGTAAGGGTAAGACGCCCAGTTACAGTCGTACTTAATTTGTGTCTTTAGATAAAGCACCATTTTTTCATTCTCTGGATTTTTAGTGATTATGACTTATATACCATATGTATTTCTTTTTGACAGAACTGTAACTTTAGACCCTGGAAACCCATCTATGAAGAATCAAATAAAGGCTTTCGCTGCAGCTGAAGGTATCATATGTTATTCAGTCATCACTATCCTTGTTTGCCACTTATTTTCTCGTGTTTTAGTAGATGTGGTTTGAACTTGATGCTAAGGAATAATCCTGCAGTACGAGCCTGAAATATTGATGCATTAAAATGGGTTGGCGTGTCATCTAAAATAGGCTTTGGAAACTAAACGCTTCATTCAAGGATTCAGAACTCTTGGCTTTTTTTTTTTTTTTTTTAAAACCATCTTTGGACGTGGTCAATGTGGGAGTAGGTCTTACTTCTCCTAAAACTTTATTTGCAAGAGTTTTAATCCACAAGAAGGGCACTACGTGAATGTGCTTATTGTAATTTTTAGGACACCCTCCTGCCATTAATATTCTATCAGTTTGCCATTTGACCATTTGCTGTATTGAAGATTTCGTTTTTGACCCATGCCATCTTTATTTCATTTAATAAGTAGCTAAGAACCTGTTTTGCTGATTGGATTTTATATAGTGGAAGCATTATTCTGAAAAAAATATATGTTGTATTCAAGGAGTTATAAAATGCATTGGATGCACAACTTAGTCCTGTTCCAGGGCCTTGAGAAGTAATATCTTAGTACTAGTAGAACTTTTGCACTTTGACCAAGCAGTAGGTCCACTTTTTTAATTCATTGACTGGTCTGATCTCGCAAGCGCCATACTTTGTGGCTCAAATTTCTCACACAAAACCATCACTAGGATATATTGCATGTTATGTTGGTCTAAATTCACATCCATTCTTTCTTGAAGGTCTGATTCATGCTTTGCTAAAAAAAAGTTTGCATTTTTACATAATATTACTTCATATCAAGTTTTCTTATTTATTTTTCTTTTCAGTAAATAATTCATGGAAAGGTTCATACAGTAAAAAGAAAGAGCCCCCTTTCAAGAAGATGAAAACGGAACCTTCTTCAGGTAGTTTAGTGGTGTTATTCTATTTCTGCAAAATATAAATATTTGTATATTTTACTCTTCGTCACTAGTAATTTATTTATTACAGCACCTCCCAAACCTGTTGGAAAGACTGGATTGTCCTCGTCAGCTCCTTCCAAAGGCAGGGCTTCGGCTTCACCGCTACTATTTACACCTGAGCAATCCGGTGTTGCATTCTCCCCATATAGAAATAACAACCACAAAGTACATGCACAGAGAGAAGATACTTCTTTGACTAATTTTAATAAGGAGAATGCTAGCACCCCTGAGAAAGAAATGCTCAGCAGATTACCTCCTGGTACTGTACAGAATAAACAAGGGAGCAATGAAAGATTTGGAAACAAACATACTGATCTAGAGAGTTTGCTAATTTCTCTTCTCATGGAGAAGCCACAAGGAATGAACATCAAGGTAAGCATAAGACCCGTTCCAGTGTCTCATTTGTGAGGTATACCAATTATGCCAATGTGGGGTATCCAATGCTTTCTTGCTCATCTAAAGGTAACTTAAGTTTTAATCTTGACTAAAAAGGGAGTGAATTTTTAAATCTTTACCAATGAATGAGTGAATGCGAAAAGTTTGACCAATTAACGAGTGAAATTTTAGTTTTGACAAAATTGAGGTCCCAATTTTTTTTATTTTTTATTTTTTTTAATTATTATTTTTTCAACGCTGTTCAGTGATGTAAATTTCAGGAGTGAGAATGTATGGGATACTCCCACTAATTTGGTATTGTATGTTATCTTTCTTGGCAATTTATCCTGTCCTGTTATGTAAGATGTAGTACCTAATGATGCTTGAATTGACATATAAATGATGTTGATTTGAATCTTTGCGCTTACTTTGGCGGGTTTATTTAATCTATTTCCCTTATACATTTTATTCTATATTTTAGGCTCTGGAGATGGCTGTTGGAGAAATTATTCCCAGATCCATGAAGCAAATTGAGCCCATTTTGAAAAAAGTAAGTGGTTAGGATTATAATTAAATACTGTGTTTTCCAGGGCCTGTTGATTGACATTGTTATCTCATTCAGATTGCTGTCTTACAAGCTCAAGGAAGATATACTCTGAAACCTGATGTCGAGTTGGAAAGTTTCAAGAAAGCTTTACCCGAAAATGGAAGGTAACTTCATAATCTAACCCTCAGCTTCTTTGTTACTATTCTTTCGGTTGTCAAGTATAAATATCATGTTAATTATCTATTCAATATACTGAAATAGTATTAATATTGCTTTTTGCCTTTTTTCAGATCTCTGGATAACAATAATCATCACAGAGAAACAACTGCTACCGCATCTACCTTTCCATCAAAATCTGATGACGTGAAACAATTTGAAGAACCAACTGACCTAAACTTTGAGCCTTATGAGGAGTTAAATACTTCTGAAAACATTGATATCGAACATCATTCCCCAGATATATCAAGCGATAAAAGAGTCCCCGACAATAGTCAATTGGCAAATGTCAGCTCTGAGAGTGACCGAAGCAGTGATAGCGACTCTGACAGTGGTAGTGATAGTGAAAGTGACAGTGGAAGTGATGATAAATCTAACAGCAAGGAAGGGTCTGATGAAGAAGTAGATATTATGAGTGATGATGAAAAAGAATCTGAACAGAAATCACTGCACGTAGATACTGAAGTTGGATTTGCACATGATATGGTTGATGAAAAAGATGGCTCTGATTACCTTGAACTTGAAAAAGAATTGTTTGAAGATAACCAGGAGGCTGAGATGCCCTCATTTCCAGATAAAGATGGAGATGATTATGCAGATGAGTCCACAAATCTCTTCATTAATCATCTCGAGCATCAAGAAAGTGAATTTCATTCTAAAGATTTACACAATCTCAAGAATGTGTCCAAAAGGGGATCAGATGAGAATCATTTTGAAGAAAACGAACATGCAAAAAGATTAAAATCAGGGAATTGGTCTCAACCATCAATTTCTAGGTCTCCTAACTGGGCCAGGGAGGGCCCCCACAAGGGCACTACCAATCAAATCATTGGTAGGCCCGGTGGAGATGTGTCTGATTATCACTATGAAAAAGTTGACGACCGTGAATTTTCCGGTAACCATACTTTAGATTCCCCGAGATCAGGCCCAAGATCAATTGATCTTAATGCACATGCAAAAGCTCCTGCTGACATGGAAAACAGTTTTAGGTATTCAGAAATGGGTCCTCAATTAAACGATGTATTTCTTACACAAAAGGATAATAAAGCTAAGAAAGAAATACGAGATGAAGATAGTCATTACAATGATAAAAGACCTCCTAAAAATTCCAAGTTAGGTGATGATGGAAGCAGGCGTTCAGGCTCTCGTCAAAAGAAACATGGTTCTTCGATTAGGAAATCTAAGGATACTTACATTGACAACTACAACAAATCTCCTGTCATAAATGGACGTGGGCCCACACTTCGGAGAGAGCTTTCAGACTTAGAAATGGGTGAACTTCGCGAGAGTGCACATGAAGAGGCCTCTGGAGCTAAGAAACGTTTTGAGAAAAATAATTCCTTTAAGCAATCAGAGAACATGTCAAGCTTAGAATACTGGAGTCTCGATGAAACTAAAGGAAAGCCTGCTGGCATTGGCGGGTCCACCATTCCCCAAAACCTGCCCAAAAAGATTGTTCCAGATGATCATGTTGACGATGTCACACGGTCTAATGGCAAGCCTGTTCCAAGGCGAGATCATGCGAAAGGTAAATCACAGCATAATAAAGTTCCAGAGACGAGCAATAAAGGAAGACATTTGACTGGTTCAGAAGGATACACTGACAATCAAAGAAACGTGTCTAGGGATGTGCCAAATAAGCATGAGAAACAAGTGGTACCTCTTACCACAAAAGATAAGAAAAGACATAAGTCTAAAGATGTAGGATGTGAAAAGAAGGATCCTTGGCAGGTGGATAGTATGGATAGCGGACAAAAGAGGAGGGAGATGGGGTCTTTTTCGGATGACAGTATCACTTCATATACTAAATATGAGAAGGATGAGCCGGAGATGAAGGGACCGATAAAGGATCTTTCACAGTAAGTAGAGCATTGTTTTTTTACACTTTTTACACTCATTGGGCTGTCTAATGGGTCGGCTCTTGATCCAGATCCGACATTCGCCATGTATATGCTCCAACGGGTCTATAATTTGGATCCAGCAACCCAATAAGAGATCCAGTAGGCCAACCCGTATTGTTGGATCATTATGTAAAATAACTCTCCACCACATAACCCCCTCCAAAATAAAAAAATTTATTTCTTCTGAGTTTCTTATACAGAGCAATAAAATTTACACTTACCCCTGACTACCATCGCTCTACCCACCACTACCCTATATTAAGATTTAATTTGTATTAAGGGCTGACCCATTGGGGACTTATTTAAAAAACATATAAAGAACAGTCTCATCAACAACAAGTTTTTATTATAAAATATTCTATATTGTGCAATTTGCTGATTGTATTATGGTTTCCTTCTGCGTATTTAGGTATAACGAGTATGTGCAGGAGTATCATGAGAAGTATGACTGCTACAAAGCGTTGAACAAGATTTTAGAGTCTTACAGGTGCTGAGAAGTTTCATATTATTTCTTCTAATATTAACCGAGTCCAGCCTTAATATTATAATCGAATATAATTTCTTTTTAAATGTCCAGGAACGAGTTTCAAATGATTGGAAGGGAGCTTGAGCTTGCTAAAGGAAGGGATAACGATAAATATAACAAAGTGTTGGAGCAGTTAATGGAATCCTATCGCGAGTGTGGAACGGTACGTCCAATATCCTATTTCTCTGACATATTGATAAAATATGTGTGACGAAAAGTTGCCTCAGCCCTCTACTAGTTTAATCCGATGAACTTATAATGAGTTATGTAATTCAAGTAGTGCCAGGAATCAGGTGATTATTATTAGCAGTATTGATCTTTGACTGCTGGTTTTGAATATTTGTGAAAAAACGTTTGTGTGTGTTTATTATTAGAGCATTGCGTTTTCCAAATTTTGTCCAGTGGAAATTAGCTTTCTTTACTCAACTTCCTAAAGAGCATTACATTATACACTGCATTTTAGTAAAAATGGCAATTTCAACCAGTTTATGTAAAGATCGGTTGAATTCGGATTTATCTCAAGGAAAATGATACTTCTTCCTACTTTCGTGCCTACATATCTAAAAAGTTAATAAAAGGGAAATGGGTTAAATTTAAGGTATAATTTTAATTTAAAAAAAAAAAAAAATCATATTTAGTATATTAGTTTTCATAAGAAAAGAGACAAATAGTCAACCAACAGAGCTGGTTGAAAAACTTCTTTTGTCACATTACTGTTTTCCTGCTCGCCTGTTTCGCTACCTATATATTTAAGGTTGGAAAACTGTTGTTTAAGGTCCCTGGTTGGTTATGATTTCCTGTTAACTTTTTAACATTTCTGTTATTTCTAGTCTTAATTGTGTATTTGTTTGATGTTGCAGAAAAATAGACGACTGAAGAAGATATTTGTAGTGCTTCATCACGAACTGCAGGTTTCTATCTAACCACACGATCCCAAATTTTCATAATATGCCAGCGTTAAATTTGCTACTCTATTTTAAACTCCCATATTGACTTCAATGGTCGAATGAGTCATTTTCATGTTATAAAACGAACTTTGCCAACAACAATCCTTTAGTGGGACTTTAATGTACTATAATGAACCTATTCTCTAATAAGCAACTCCATATCCTAAGCTAATCACAACTATTTTCGTCGTACACAGCATTTGAAGGAGATGATTAGAGACTTCGCCGAGAAACAAACAAAAGGATGATGCACAAACTTGATTCTGAGCAGCATTTGGCAAAACAGGAAAAACAAAGTGAAATGTGGAGACCAAACTCATAGATGCTTTACAGCTTTTTCTCTATTGTTTATGTTTTAGTTATAAACCTTTGTTTTTTTTAATCTTTCGATTACAAGGTATTACCACCTAGAAATCATCTGGATATCTCTTGGTGGGTTTTCAGTGTTCTTGAACCTACCTGCAGCATCGATCAATCAAGTTGGTTGTGAAAGGAAGAGGTGACAAATGAAGTTAAATGACACCTGGTCGAGGTTTCGATAAGGAAAGTTTTGGATTAGTTATGGCGGCGTTGGTTGGTATATATAAACATTGTACATGTACTTTTTATTCTTTTTTGCAGCTTTTTTTAAGAAATGGTTTTGGGTGTAATATTTGTAATGCACAGTAATGTAGAGTATAAGGTTAATTTTTAGCATTTAATTTGATTGAATTTTCTGGTCTGAAACTGGATCCTTGGAGCTTTTTTTTGCCTTGTACAAAGTAAAACTGTTCATGAATGTGTCCAGTATCACCCCTCGTTGCTTTGAGTTCTATTGTCGGTATCTGCGTGTTTTTGAAGTATAAAAAGGAAATACCTCGATGTATCAGGTGCATAAATTAAAGTAATGACTAACAAGTTTGGTTTATATTCCTAAATGTTGATCATTATGGTCAAAGTAGACGCCTGGCTGGAGATGAGGTTGCATTATTTGCTTTGGGTCAAATTGGACCACAAACACATTCCGTCCATAAATATGTGCAAAAAAGAGTTTAACATATCAAATTGGAACTTACAAGTTTGCTTTGCACAACTTATACTCAGACATAATTTATGAAGGGTCGCATTTAAGTTTTCAGTAACGATTTTGGACGAATCAATGAAAAAGTTGAATATCACTCTTTCTAGACGTGTGGTTAGTGGTTTCTTATCACTGTACCACTGTTCCAGGAAACGAGCAAGCCACATACTTGCATCCTGAAACAAATCAGTATTCGAAACAAGTTCCCCAAAAAGAGACATCCCCACTGCCACTGATAGCTTTCAGAAGCACTAGCACCGAGCAGTGCATATGATGATCTTCTGAACGAGATTTGAATTCACGGCTCTAGAAATAATGCATCATGCATATCCTTAACTTGTTATTAAGGTCCAGGTCAAAAGGGCGCATATGACGTGTGTGGGATGTATATACAAGACCAAATAAAAACTAAAAAGTAAAATAATAAACATAACATCAATTACAATCTATAATATTCAACAAAAAAGATAGAATTCAGTAGTGAATGTAATCTTGCAATCTATTACAATCATAAGTGAATGTAATCTTGCTACTAGCTAGTCCTAAATCAGCTGAAGGATAATGGTTGATCTTGTTAGGGTCACTTGATGTTCTTAGTTGCATACTTCATATTTACTACTCCGTATTTCGCTTGATGAGCCTTATGCAGGCTTTAATATAAAACGCAGCTCCCAACAAGCACACACATATTAATGGTAACTTGGCCCAAGAGGGTAGTAGGCATGTCGATGAATTAATCGAGAGAGGTGCAAGAATAATAAGGAAGTAAGTCCAATGGAAAGGATACTCGTTGAANCTTCTTCTTCTTCTTGATAAGTGCACGCGTCTTCCCAAAGAAAGCAATATAACCTCAACATCCCAGCAAAGAGTACACATATGACCGATAAGAGAATCCAGTTGAGGTCCCCCTGAGGTAGGAATACGAAAGCCCAAAATGAGAAAGGTGCAAGCATTGCGGAGAAGCAACCAATACTTTTCAAGATGTTGTAATGAATATTCTTCATCCAATGTTGCAAGTAGAAGCTTGCAAAAACCAAAACACAAGATGCTAGCACAGCCATGGATACCGAGGCAAAAGTCATGAATCATGATCATAAAGAACTCACCATGAACTGATTGTTTTTTGGTTTCAAGTACGTATCGAAGATGTGGAATCATCATAAAACAAACCATACAAGCCAAGAAGTAAAAGTATGCAAAAGACCTGAAAGCATACAACAGATATACATCAGCATAAACATCCTGCATAATATATACTAGAGGTAATAATTCTCTACATGACACGAACCACGAGCCAAAACCGATACGAAAAAAAGAAAGAAAAAAGATTTAGGGTTGAAAATAAACAAGCTTGGGTAAAAAATAGTTCAACTCGCATAGCCACACACGCCTTTAAAATAGATAATATATATTAAACATAAGCCGAAAACTACATAAGTTGTCGTAAGCAGGATCCAAAATTTCAGGAGGGTGTTGCAAAAAAAATTGTTTGGCTAACTAAAGTTGCAACATAAGAAACAAAAGTAGCAAAAAAGAAAAGTATTGGGTGTTGCATATATAACAAAACAGTTTTGAATTTTTTTGCACTTCATGGTGTAGCCCGTGCCACACTTGGCACCCATAATGTAGGTCCGTCCCTGGTCGTAAGTTGTTTATATAATTTCGGGGGTGTTTGTTTAAGCCTTTATGTGGGCTTATGAGCTTATTTATCTTTCGTTTTATATTTTATATGTCTCAATTTTCCGGCTTATTTTAAGAGTTATTGCTTATATAAGTTTATCATATAATTTAGCCACTTATAACATATTAACATCGTCAACTTGTTAACATGAACAAAACATGAAAACGAAAAACGAAAAATGGTAATACTGTGGATTAGCAGGTAGTTCTTCATCTCTTTTGGACTCCATACTTCGACTTAAGGCTGCTCATCGGGTGAAAAGCGGACCGGACCAAGAAAAACGGGACCGGACTGAGACTGAATCCGGCAAAATACCTAGACCGAGACCGGACCGAATGTGGTCGGTCCGGTCTCAGTCCTGTTCAGTCCAAATAATCTAAATGTCTGGTTTTTAAGCCGGACCGAGACCGAAATTATAAAAACCTTAGACCGATTAGGTCCGGTTGATTTTGTCGGTCGGTCTGGTCCGTTTGCTCACCACCCTCTATAATAACATTATTCGCGTCGAGTTGCGGTGTCGAATCAAACATTACATGGAAAAGTAGGTGAAACGAATACTAGTCCTACAGTGATCAAGAAGAATCTAGAAACCATAACCAAAAGAATACAATACAGTGATACACCACTTCACAAGACCCTCCATTAAACCTCTTTACCTCACTGTATCCACCAAACTAACTAACCATAAACCATCCATCATGAACACCACCACTTTTCCATCTTTCACCCTCCCACCATCCTTCAAACCAACCCCACCAACAACCCATCTCACACGTCAACCCTCCATCATCACAGTCAAAGCATCATCATCACCAAAGTACAAAGGAACCCAAATGAGGGAGAAGAAGCTAACTGAACTCATCGAGACAAAAGTAGCGGAAGCAACTAGGATATGTAACGGAGATCGTGACTCTGATGAGTGTAAGGTGGCCTGGGATGAAGTTGAGGAGATTAGCTCGACCAAAGCTGATTTAAGGAGGATGTTGGACCAGAACAAAGATCCTTTGGAGTCTTTTTGTCGGGATCATCCTGAGACTGATGAGTGTCGGATTTATGAATGATTTATTTGTTTCCGGGGTGCTTGTTTAAAAGCTTATATGTGAGCTTATGAGCTTATTTGTATTTCGCCTTATATTTCATAAGCTCCACATTTTTGGCTTATTTTTAGACTTGTGAGGTTGTATAAGTTTATTATGATATAATAAACTCATATAAGCATATAAGTTCCAAAATAAGCCAGAAAATTGGAGCTTATGCAATATAAGCCGAAACACAAATAAGCTCATAAGCTCACATATAAGCTTAAACAAACACCCCCGAATGCTTATTTGGTTTTGAGCTTATGGTTTGTAAGTACACTTTTTGTGGCTTATTATGAAACTTTTCGGCTTATATAAGCCGAAAAGTTTGAAAACGAGATACAAAAAGTGAGTTTACGAAACATAAGCCCAAAACAAAATAAGCAAACAAACAACCCCATATTATTGTGTGTTTGTAAAATGTTGATAACGGGCAATGCTGATATGTTTTGTCAAGATCATCCTGAGACCGATGAGTGTAGGATTGTAGATCATATGGATTGTGTTTTGTAATATGTATGATTGTGTTGCTAATGTTTTTATTATTGTGTGTTTATGGTTTTTACTGATTAATTAACTAGGAAACTTGTTGAGTTAAGGGGGTGTTTGTTTCGGCTTATGCTTATTTGGTTTTGGGCTTATTGACACTTTCGTGCTTGCTTACGTAGGGGGTGTATGTTTAAGCTTATATGTGGGCTTACGAGCTTATTTGGTTTCGGCTTATATTATTACATTACTCTCAAATATAAGTAAGCCAGAAAATTAAGGCTTATATAATATAAGCCGAAATTAAATAAGCTCACATATAAGTCTAAACAAACAACCCCATAAATTCATTATGTCCCCCTTATTAGTCTCTAGTAACTGATTGTTCAAGTGTTCTTTTAGTTGGTTACTGTTATGTGTAATTTAGTTATAAGATTAGTTTTTACGGTTTAGAAATGGTTGCACCTTTCATCTTTTTCACATAGTAAGTACAATGACAATCTTGAGTCTCGACAATCTTGCATCTTTTTGACGACCAAATTAATTACGAAAACTGCTTTTTAGAAGGGCAAAAGATGCAAGATTTATCAATTTTAATGACGGTTGTTGTGCTTATTTTAAAAAAGATGAAAGGCGCGACTTTGTAAGCTGCGAGTAGTGAGTTTGTAATTAACTTTAATTTATAACGACAACAAGATTTAATCAAGTTAGAGCGGGATATAGAGAATGTAACACATATATAGTCGTTTCTGCCTACATAAGGCGACAAAGAGATTGCTTTAAAATAAAAACTTCGGATTTTTAGTCAGTTTTGAAAACCTTCGGAGTATTAAATTGAGTGAAGAGTGATGACTCGTTTGTTACATTAAAAGGGTATTTGGGATTTTGCTTATTTTAAGTGATTATTCGAGTATTTATTTACAGACGACTAGTTTTGGGGGTTTGGATTAGACTCTTTGTTTGCTTATCTTAGTGTAAATAAGTGTATAAATTTAGAGTTTACAAATAAGCAGTTTCTTTGTGAGAAATTGTCATTGTGTTCATGATGCCAATGGTAGAAATGAATTTGGAATCCTGTTTGTAAACAAGTGGAGGTCCCCATTGTATATAAGCATCTGGGATTCTGGATAAGGAAAGGATAGGGATTGTTCTTTTGCTTATTTTTTGTCTTTTCATTATTGCATTTGGATGTTTTCCAATGCATCAACTTGATTTCAAATACTTAATTAATAGTTTTTTAAATATACCGATTTGGTATGTAAACTCTAAAAAAGTTGTGTAAATGTAACTAACTTTTATAAAGTGTTTAATATGCACACGTGTCATATCTGATAGTCTGACGCGTGACACCATTTATAATATGACACTTCATCAAAATGTGCGGTCTGAAATACTTTATGAAAATTCGTTATATTTACACAACTTTTTTAAAGTTCACGTACCAAAATGAGACAATGAAAAAAGTTTGTTGCTATTTTATGAGTAACACGGGTGTTTCTTTTTCTCTTTAGCTAAGGGATCATATGGGGTCCACTTCTATTAGAGGCTCTTAATGGGGAGGGGTTAACATTTTTAGCCTTGGGGATATAGAAGATCTAAGGGAAATATGTGGGTCCTACTCAAAAAATAAATACTATTAAATGTTTGGTGGACCCAGTCTCTTAGTTAAAAGAAAAAAGAAACACACCCTAAGGATCAAATGAGAAGAATCATTAACATAAGAAGGATGAGAAATAACTATAACTACACATTAGAGATGCATCAACTTGAATTAGATGCATCCCTAATCTTTTAGATGCATCGTAATATATTTTCTAGCTAAAAATTATATGCATAAACATATATTAGATGCATTTCATCAAGTTAGACGAATCCTATGTATTTTTCGACCTCTGCGGGTCAAATTTGTTGCTAGTACTACTTTGCATCGTTTTNTTACAAGTTTGCTTTGCACAACTTATACTCAGACATAATTTATGAAGGGTCGCATTTAAGTTTTCAGTAACGATTTCGGACGAATCAATGAAAAAGTTGAATATCACTGTTTCTAGACGTGTGGTTAGTGGTTTCTTATCACCGTACCACTGTTCCAGGAAACGAGCAAGCCACATACTTGCATCCTGAAACAAATCAGTATTCGAAACAAGTTCCCCAAAAAGAGACATCCCCTCCGCCACTGATAGCTTTCAGAAGCACTAGCACCAAGCCACATACTTGCATCCTGAAACAAATCAGTATTCGAAACAAGTTCCCCAAAAAGAGACATCCCCACCGCCACTGATAGCTTTCAGAAGCACTAGCACCAAGCAGTGCATATGATGATCTTCTGAACGAGATTTGAATTCACGGCTCTAGAAATAATGCATCATGCATATCCTTAACTTGTTATTAAGGTCCAGGTCAAAAGGGCGCATATGACGTGTGTGGGATGTATATACAAGACCAAATAAAAACTAAAAAGTAAAATAATAAACATAACATCAATTACAATCTATAATATTCAACAAAAAAGATAGAATTCAGTAAATATGTTTCATAAGTGAATGTAATCTTGCTACTAGCTAGTCCTAAATCAGCTTAAGGATAATGGTTGATCTTGTTAGGGTCACTTGATGTTCCTAGTTGCATACTTCATATTTACTACTCCGTATTTCGCTTGATGAGCCTTATGCAGGCTTTAATATAAAATGCAGCTCCCAACAAGCACACACATATTAATGGTGTGACTGGGCCCAAGAGGGTAGGCATGGCGACAGGTTAATCGAGAGAGGTGCAAGAATAATAAGGAAGTAAGTCCAATGGAAAGGATACTCGTTCAAGTGTTTGTTTTTTTCTTGATAAGTGCACACATCTTCCCAAAGAAAGCAATATAACCTCAACATCCCAGCAAAGAGTACACATATGACCGATAACAGAATCCAGTTGAGGTCCCCCTGAGGTAGGAATATGAAAGCCCAAAATGAGAAAGGTGCAAGCATTGCGGAGAAGCAACCAATACTTTTCAAGATGTAGTAATGAATATTCTTCATCCAACGTTGCAAGTAGAAGCTTGCAAAAACCAAAACACAAGATGCTAGCACAGCCATGGATACCGAGGCAAAAGTCATGATCATAAAGAACTCACCATGAGCTGATTGTTTTTTGGTTTCAAGCATGTATCGAAGATGTGGAATCATCATAAAACAAACCATACAAGCCAAAAAGTAAAAGTATGCAAAAGGCCTGAAAGCATACAACAGATATACATCAGCATAAACATCCTGCATAATATATACTAGAGGTAATAATTCTCTCCATGACACGAACCACGAGCCAAACCGATACGAAAAAAAGAAAGAAAAAAGATTTAGGGTTGAAAATAAACAAGCTTGGGTAAAAAACAGTTCAACTCGCATAGCCACACACGCCTTTAAATATAGATAATATATATTAAACATAAGCCGAAAACTAAATAAGTCGTAAGCAGGATCCAAAATTTCAAGAGGGTGTTGCACAAAAAAATTGTTTGACTAACTAAAGTTACAACATAAGAAACAAAAGTAGCAAAAAAGAAAAATATTGAGTGTTGCACATATAAAAAAAACAACAGTTTTGAAATTTTTTGCACTTCATTGTGTAGCCCGTGCCACACTCGGCACCCATAATGTAGGTCCGTCCCTGGTCGTAAGTTGTTTATATAAGCTCGGGGGTGTTTGTTTAAGCTTTTATGTGGGCTTATGAGCTTATTTATCATTCAGCTTATATTTTATAAGTCTCAATTTTCTGGCTTATTTTGAGACTTATTGCTTATATAAGTTTATCATATAATTTAACCACTTATAATATATATAACATCATCAACTTGGTAACATGAACAAAACATGAAAACGAAAAACGAAAAATGGTAATACTGTGGATTAGCAGGTAGTTCTTCATCTCTTTTGGACTCCATACTTCGACTTAAGGCTGCTCATCGGGTGAAAAGCGGACCGGATCAAGAAAAACGGGACCGGACTGAGACTGAATCCGGCAAAAAACCTAGACCGAGACCAGTTCTGTTCGGTCTAAATAGGCTAAATTGGTTTTTAAGCCGGACCGAGACCGAAATTATAGAAACCTTAGACCGATTAGGTCCGGTCTCGGTCCGGTCGATTTTGCCGGTCGGTCCGGTCCGGTCCGTTTGCTCACCACCCTCTATAATAACATTATTCGGTTCTAGTTGCGTGTCGAATCAAACATTATATGGAAAAGTAGGTGAAAAAGAACACTAGTACTACAGTGATCAAGAAGAATCTAGAAACCATAACCAAAAGAATACAATACACTTCACAAGACCCTCCATTAAACCTCTTTACCTCACTGTATCCACCAAACAAACCACAAACCATCATGAACACCACCACTTTTCCATCTTTCACCCTCCCACCATCCTTCAAACCAACCCCACCAACAACCCATCTCCCACGTCAACCCTCCATCATCACAGTCAAAGCATCATCATCACCAAAGTACAAAGGAACCCAAATGAGGGAGAAGAAGCTAACTGAACTCATCGAGGCAAAAGTAGCTGAAGCAACTAAGATATGTAACGGAGATCGTGACTCTGACGAGTGTAAAGTGGCATGGGATGAAGTTGAGGAGATTAGCTCGACCAAAGCTGATTTAAGGAGGATGTTGGACCAGAACAAAGATCCTTTGGAGTCTTTTTGTCGGGATCATCCTGAGACTGACGAGTGTCGGATTTATGAATGAATAACTTTGTTTCCGGGGTGCTTGTTTAAAAGCTTATATGTGAGCTTATGAGCTTATTTGTATTTCGCCTTATATTTCATAAGCTCCACATTTTTGGCTTATTTTTAGACTTGTGAGGTTGTATAAGTTTATTATGATAGTAATAAACTCATGTAAGCATATAGGTTCCAAAATAAGCCAGAAAATCGGAGCTTATGCAATATAAGCCGAAACACAAATAAGCTCATAAGCTCACATATAAGCTTAAACAAACACCCCCGAATGCTTATTTGGTTTTGGGCTTATGTTTTGTAAGTACACTTTTTGTGGCTTATTATGAAACTTTTCTGCTTGTATAAGCCGAAAAGTTTGAAAACGAGATACAAAAAGTGAGCTTACGAAACATAAGCCCAAAACAAAATAAGCAAACAAACAACCCCTTATTATCGTGTGTTTGTAAAATGTTGATAACGGGCAATGCTGATATGTTTTGTCAAGATCATCCTGAGACCGATGAGTGTAGGATTGTAGATCATATGGATTGTGTTTTGTAATATGTATGATTGTGTTGCTAATGTTTTTATTATATTGTGTGTTTATGGTTTTTACTGATTAATTAACTACGAAACTTGTTGAGTTAGGGGGTGTTTGTTTCGGCTTATGCTTATTTGGTTTTGGGCTTATGTTTTGATAAGCTCTTTTTTTGTGGCTTATTTTGACATTTTACTGCTTATACAGGGGGTGTTTGTTTAAGTTTATATGTGGGCTTACGAGCTTATTTGGTTTTGGCTTATATTATTACATAATCTCAAATATAAGTAAGCCAGAAAATTGAGGCTTATATTTTTACAGTTTAGAAATGGTCGCACCTTTCATCTTTTTCACATAGTAAGCACAATGACAATCTTTATGATTGACAATCTTGAGTCTAGACAATCTTGCATCTTTTTGACGACCAAATTAAGTACGAAAACTGCTTTTTAGAAGGACAAAAGATGCAAGATTTATATCAATCATAATGACGGTTGTTGTGCTTATTTTTTAAAAGATGAAAGGCGCGACTTTGTAAGATGCGAGTAGTGAGTTTGTAATTAACTTTAATTTATATGATAATAAGATTTAATCAAGTTAGAGCGGGATATAGAGAATGTAACACATATATAGTCGTTTCTAACTACATAAAGGCGACAAAGAGATTGCTTTAAGATAAAAGCTTCGGAACTTTAGTCAGTTTTGAAAACCTTTGGAGTATTGAATTGAGTGAAGAGTGATGACTCGTTTGTTACAATAAAAGGGTATTTAAGATTGCTTATTTTAAGTGATTATTTGAGTATTCATTTACAGACGACTAGTTTTGGGGGTTTGGATTAGACTCTTTGTTTGCTTATCTTAGTGTAAATAAGTGTATAAATTTACAGTTTACAAATAAGCAGTTTCTTTGTGAGAAATTGTCATTGTGTTCATGAATGCAAATTCCAATGGTAGAAATGAATTTGGAATCCTGTTTGTAAACAAGTGGAGGTCCCCATTGTATATAAGCATCTGGGATTCTGGATAAGGAAAGGATAGGGATTGTTCTTTTGCTTATTTTTTGTCTTTTCATTATTGCATTCGGATGTTTTCCAATGCATCAACTTGATTTCAAATACTTAATAGTTTTTCAAATATACCGATTTGGTATGTAAAATTTAAAAAAGTTGTGTAAATGTAACTAACTTTTATAAAGTGTTTAATATGCACAAGTGACAAGTGTCATATCTGATAGTCTGACGCTTGATATCATTTATAATATGACACGTCATCAAAATGTGCGGTCTGGAATACTTTATAAAAATTCGTTATATTTACACAACTTTTTCAAAGTTCACGTACCAAAACGAGACAATGAAAAAAGTTTGTTGCTATTTTATTACTAAAATCCTATTTTTCGTAGTGCAACTACTAGTAGTTATCTTTAAATAGAGATTATTACACGGTTACGTGTTCATTTTCGGAACTTTAATTAGAAGTAAAATATTAGTTTTAGAGTTTTTCTATAAGTTATATATTTTTCAAGTCATCAGTAACTCAAGTAACTTAGTAAAACTCATAACTGAAGAATGTGTATCAAAGATTGTTGAATAGAAAACTAACCATAGACTAAATAGATAAAAGACAATAATCAACGCACTAGTCAATCCGAGACTTTACAAGAATTTCGTGGCCACCATATTAACACTTTTGTCCCGAAAGATGCTAATGCATTATGCATCTAGTCGGTTGTGAACGTGCATGCCGTGATTATGGGAGGATCTCTATAGTTGCACCGATTCTCCTTATAGTTGCACTTATTACTCATTAGCATGTCGATTATGTACATCTTTTTTACTAGTGAACTAAAATCAATATCAGAAGTCACTACCTGAAATGCTCTATACTTTCTCGCAAGTTTAGCCAAGTGAAACATGTCCAAATATATTTCATTTAACAAATCATTTCGATAACATGTGTCCGAGTCATGTTCTTATCCATTTAATTAGTCAAACATTTGTATCACATATTTCCACATGGGCAACCCGCAAGCATAGAAAAACCAAGTAATCAAGTATCAACTGTTTACGTTCGTAAGAAGACTTGGGTTGACTTTTAGGATACTATTTTATTTCGTTGTTTAAATTAACTTCTTTTTCTAGAAACAAAAGTATCAAAGTTATAGTTGCAGTGCCTGTAATAAAATTGGACAATTTAAAAAAAAAATTAAAAAAAAAAATAAAAAAAAAATAAAAAAATAAAAAAATAAAATAAAAATAAACACGTCTTGTTTGTATGAACAAATTATAGCTGGCATGCAACCATGGTTGCGTTCTCTATTAAAATAAAAAAAATGTTTTAATGGTGATAATTTTGGAAAAAGATGTCTGACTCATAAGGCTTGTATGTAATGTTAGTATGTCACTTTATGTAGTTCTTTTATGTTAAAAAATAGTTAGTTATAGTTAAATAAAAAAGAAAGTATAGGGCCTAGTAAAGCAAAAATGATTTTTGTCATGATAAGGTTACCTTAGGCTGCAAGGAGGGTCAATCCCTCCCATTTTTTCTGTCACGTCAGTTTTCTCTCTTCAGCGATCTTTAGATGATTGGGTGGCCCAGTAAGGTGACCAACACTATAAAAAACATACCCCACAAAATTACCTTTTATATTTAATAAATACACACATAAAACCAAAGTGTAGTCGATCGCATTAGCGACCCTCATCCACAAATAAGGAGAGAATTGATTTGGTGCCACAGTAAGGTGATTGGGTGACGATCGAGTGGGACAAAAAAAATGAGTCGATCACTGTCCCTTACCGGGGGTAGCTTTAAAATGGCCGAGTCTTTGACTATTATGTACGCGATCTAACTGAGACATTTTCCACTATCTAGATCCAAAATGCGTAACTAATAAGGTTTGTACTCGAAACTTTTGTAAAGACAAAATGATTTCTATTTCAATATACAAACACTTATTTGATACATAAAATCACGAAAATCAAACAATAATGAATACAAAAAGTGAACTTATATAACTCGAAAAGTTTCAAAATAAGACCTAAAAAATAAGCTTATGAAAATAAGTCCAAAACTAAATACGCCATAAGCCTGCTAAAAAAACACTTGCTATTACTACATTTGACTTTTTAAGTCTTGTTAAAAGACATGTCTTTTTAATGAACATACTATACTCATCCATTTGTCTTCTACTTTCACACATAACACACCAATAAACTTTCCTTAAACTAAACAACTCTTTACTTTTTTACAGTCTGTCTTATAATTACTGTACTTCAGTTACTTCATCTCAATTTCCAAATAAAAAAACACCCCACTTTCCCTTACAATCAACACACAACAACAACATTAAATTAGGGTTCATCTCTATCTTTTATTTATTCTGCATATAATATTATGTTATGTGATCAAAAAGACACAATTGTAAATGTATAATCAAGGTTGACTATCTTCACACATCAGTCAAAAAAGTCAAATCAAAGTCAAGTAAGTACTTAAATTTTGGTTTATTTCATATGGGTCAGTTTTATATTTTTGATAAAGTTGCAATCTTTGGGTGAATTTTGATTAAGTTGTGAATCTTTTTGATATGGGTTGATTTTGAGGTTATATGAAATATGTTCTTAATTTTTGGTTTATTTCATATGGGTCAGTTTTATATGTAGTTGTAATTTGTGGAATTGTAATAAAGTTGCAATCTTGGGGTGAAAATTGATTGAGTTGTGAATCTTTTGATATGGGTTGATTTTGAAGGTATATGAAATGTGTTCTTAGTTTTTGGTTTATTTCATATGGGTTAGTTTTATATGTTATTGTTGTTTGTGTATGTGTGATAAAGTTGCAATCTTTGGGTGGAAATCAAGTTGGTTATGTATCTTGGAATTTGGTTGATCTAGAAATGGGCTTTACCCAGTTAAAGTCTGTGTTGCGGTGGACTTAAACCTCGTGAATTAGTCAGCCAAAACGTCGGAAACCATCATTAACCAAAACAAAGTGATTAGGGTTTATGTTGGTTTTTTTGTTTGATGGGAAATATGTCATGTGTGAATTGGGTGGATTTGATGTTGTGTAAGGATTTCAGGATGTGCTAGTGTTAAAACGTTTTTGCTTTTGAACACAAATTTGAAAACTTTTTAGAAGAAAAGGGTTCAACTAAGGATACGGTATTGCATAATGAGAGATTAGTACAGTAATTTATTGACATTTTGTTGTCAGAGGTTTTGCTAATTACCGTGTAACCCGAAAGTTGTAGCTTTTAGGTATTATGGGGATGTTTAGAATTACAGTTTTAGTGGGATTACCTGATTATTGCGTGTCCATGTAGAAGATAATTGATATCTTGTGTTTTGGTTATCATTTGATGATTTAGGGGTTAAAATAACCAGTTGAAGAGTAGCTGCACCAAAATTGGTTTGGATTATCTGATTATATGCTCACTTAAGGTCATTTTATGTGTAAATTGTTCAAATGGTAACTTCAGACATCTTAATTACATCCAAACACTTTGCAGGCCGTTATATGATAGCTAATTATCCGATTTTGATTATTGCATATCAATACTCCGTAATCAGTTCTGAGTATATATGAGTATGCTTTGAGCTTGAGAATTGTCTTATGATTCGTCCCTCGGTCCATCACGGGGTCTTTGGATGTGCATTTTGAAAGTTATTATGAAATACTATCAATAATCTGCTGTAACAAAAGCTATCAGTAGGAGACCGGGGGATAATGTTTAGATGTTCTTTTTTAAAGTGTTGCTATTCACTTTCAGTTATGCTGACTGTCTGAGTTTTCAGAACATTCCGAGTGTTTTAAGGAAGTGAAAGATAAGACCATGAGTACAAATGTACAATAAGGGGTACATAGAAAATATTACTTCTACTGTTTTTTTTCCTTTCTTTTTTGTCAATAGGACTTACTGTAGCGATTGATAATCACTTCTGTTGCAACTAGTATTAAAGTGATTATTCGACCCCTAAATAATCAGATATTCATAAGCTGAAGTAGATTACACAAATACTTTAAGATATTGATTATTTTCATCAATGAATCATTTCCAAATCGCACACCCAACCGACTTTGTGGTTATGAGCAAATTATTAATATATAGCAGCTTGTATCCATTTTAGAAAAAGCCCCTGCTTTTGTATTCTTTAAGTCGATGTTCACGTTGTCAAGATTTTTTTTCTATGATTAGTTCCATACTTTTTACGTTGTTGAGTATGACAGTATGAGCAAAATGCTACTTGTAGCAGCTTGTGTACCGTTAACGTTCAACCACTAGACTCATACAATTTTTGTTTTCTCTGAAAAAAGGAGTGTTTTGTATTCTATATCTTTGTGTATTTATGCAGAAAACGAAAAAGACTGAGTGTGAATTACCCTTGTGATGCTGAATGTTGCTTCCAGTTGTCGGGTTAGGGATGAATTCTGCAATGGATGACATGAGTTTGATACAGCAGAGACATCATCTTGTTGTTCGTGAGCTCGGAAGCGAAATTGATTTGGAAATTGGGCCCGGAGACGACGACCCTTCATTTTCTCACACACCTCTTATTAACGTTCCACCACAAGAATCTTCAGCTGATGACCATGATGAAAACAAGAATATGCCACTTATTTCCCAGCTTCCGGGTGATGATCAAGAACTATTGAAGTCACTTCCTGCCAAACGAAAGAAAAAAGTGGTGAAAAGATGGCGAGAAGAATGGGCTGATACATATAAATGGGCTTATGTCGATGTTAAAGAAGGGACAACGAGAATATTCTGCTCGATTTGCAGGGAGTATGGTAGGAAACATAGACGAAATCCATATGGAAATGAAGGTAGTAGAAATATGCAAATGAGTGCGTTAGAAGAGCATAACAATAGTTTGCTTCACAAAGAGGCTCTTCGTCTCCAAATGGCCTCCAAAGATAAGATCGTTGCCGAAAAGCCTATATATGTGAAAGGTTTGTGCTGATTACTTTTTACTAATTGCTCAGAATTGTGTTACCGTCGTTGAGGGTTTATCTTTTGTGACAGCTCTCATGTCCAAATCGGCTGGATCGATTGTTGAAGCTGCAATAAAAAGGGATCCTAACGAGCTTGAGTTCATACAGTCTGTTCAAGAAGTTATTCATGCTCTTGAAAGAGTTATCTCAAAAAATACTGGGTGAGTCGTTTTTGGTTCTATTCTATCTCCAATAGGTCAAATATGTGATATTAAAAATAATAATTGCTAAAAAGGAAATGTGCCGTAAGTCGCTCGAAGTGTATTTAAATGCTTACAACCTCCTAAATAGTTTTATTTGTTAAGATAAGATTCTCATTTTCAATAATACTGTTTTTTCTTACATTATTGAATTTATAAGTTTTGATTAAAAAAATAGGACAAAAAGTGTTGACTTAGTCAACCCAAGTAGACCTGACTCTTATTGACCTTTACAAATTTGCAACCTCTAACGGAGTCTTTCTTTGTTCTAGTTATGTCAATACAATGGAGCGATTGTTAGAGCCAGAGCGTACAGTTATCTTCAGAGTTCCATGGGTTGACGATAGAGGTGAAATGCATGTGAATCGAGGGTATAGAGTCCAATTTAACCAGACTTTGGGTCCATGTAGGGGAGGCCTCCGTTTCCACCCGTTAATGAACTTAAGTATCGCCAAATTTCTTGGTTTTCAGCAGGTAATGCATCCATCTTGTACACTTCTTTTCAATAAGTTCACATTGTTCCACTTCTTGTTAGTTGTTACGTTTCCAATTGCATATTTTCTATCATATGCAATAATGCAGACAAAAACGGTCTTATTCATTTGACAATTTCTTTCTTTTTATCTTTGACTGCAAAGACGTTAAGGACTGCATTATCTCCTTATCGACTTGGTGGAGCATCAGGTGGAAGTGATTTTGATCCAAAAGGCAAAAGTGACAATGAGGTATTGTCTTTATATCAATAAAAATAATTATTATGTTGTGACCTGAATAGTGTTTGTGATTCATGATTGTAGATTATGCACTTCTGCCAGAGTTATATGGATGAGCTATATCGTTACATCAGTCCTGATAAGGTAGTCAAAATAAGTTTTTTTTTTTTTTTTTTTTTTTTTTTTTTTTTTTTTTTTTTTTTTTTTTTTTTTTTTTTTTTTTTTTTTTTTTTTTTTTTTTTTTTTTTTTTTAATTTAATTTACGATTGTATTAGTTGATTTTGTTTAAGCATTTTTCATTAATTTAGGATCTTCCTTCGGAGGAAATGGGTGTTGGCACTCGTGAAATGGGCTTTCTTTATGGTCAATATAGACGCCTAGCTGGACATTCTCAGGTGAGGCTGTGCTATATGCTTCTATATGTGGCAAAATGGGCGCGTTGGGTATCCGTTTCCTTGAATTTTATAAAATTATTAGTTTTTGCAAATAAATTAAGTTTTTTCTATTTATACAATGATAATCTTATTGTATAAACGGGTGACTTGTGAGCCATCCAACTTGCTTCCATTTGAACGATGTGATTGAAATTTAACCAATCTGACCCGTTCGAGGCAAAGTATAACCTAAATCCACCCGTTTATTGTATAAATGGGTCAATATACAATCTATATTTGCTTCGTTTGTGTGTTGCTTTTATTTTTGCTGAGGTTTTATAATAACTTTTGAATTCTTCACTTGTATTTTGAACTGAAACGGGTTTTTATCTTTGCAGGGAAGTTTTACAGGCCCAAGACTTAACTGGTCAGGTTCCAGCTTGCGTACTGAAGCTACTGGTTATGGGCTGGTGATCCTTCTTCTCTTTACAAGCTTTGTAATTTTATGCAGTTATGAAGAAAAGGTTTTGACAGATACAGTTGGTTTTACAGGTTTTCTTTGCGCAACTTATACTCGCAGACATGAATAAAGAGCTCAAAGGACTAAGGTTGATATATAACTTTGCAGTAAAGGTTTTGTTGGAATCAAAATAAATTTTGAATACGGTTTCAATTTTTATCTGTTTTGTGTTTCTAGATGTGCGGTCAGTGGGTCCGGAAAGATAGCCATGCATGTCTTGGAAAAGCTTATTGCATATGGTGCTCTTCCGGTCACGGTATCAGGTAATTATCACCTCCAAGTTATTTGCTTCATATTTTGACATAAATAATTCAATTATGTAAAGTAATAATCTATGTAAACAAATGTCTACAGATTCAAAAGGTTATTTGGTGGATGAGGACGGATTTGATTTCATGAAACTATCTTTCCTTAGAGACATCAAAGCACAACATAGGACTTTAAGGTTTGTGTACCCTTTTAAAAATACAAAGTTCATCTCTAGTCTCTTCATTCTTTATCTATTAAACAAGTTTAATCTTACTTTTTCAGAGATTATTCAAAGACCTATGCTCGTTCCAAGTACTACGATGAAGCAAAACCTTGGAATGAAAGATGTGATGTTGCTTTTCCTTGTGCTTCGCAAAATGAAATTGACCATTCTGATGCCATTAATTTGGTTAATTCCGGATGTCGTATACTTGTTGAAGGTAGTGATCCTCAGTTTTGCTAGTTTTTTCGTCTTTTTCTTTTGGTAATTTTGGTACTAATTTTGCATGTATTTTAGGTTCCAACATGCCATGTACCCCTGAAGCGATGGATGTTTTAAAGGGGGCTAATGTTCTTATTGCTCCTTCCATAGCTGCTGGTACTGGAGGGGTATGCATTCATCTTTACGGCCCATGATCTTATCAAAATCATCATTATTTTTTCTCATGATCTTTTTTATATGATATTCCTTAGGTTGTTGCGGGTGAGCTTGAGCTAAAAGAGTACAATCTGAACTGGGCACCTGAGGATTTCGAAACTAAATTACAGGCAAGGAACTAATTCCACTATATCATTATCCGACCCACCCGTTCTGCCACGTGATAAGCTTACAGCGTGATATATATATTTTGTATTTATTAGTAAAAGCTTTATGTTTTTTTAATGGCAGGAAGCAATGAAACAGACCTACCAACGAGCTCTCAAAGCAGCAGTTGAGTTTGGTTATCAGAAAGAGAGTCCTGAGTAAGATATTCTCTAATCATTTCCTTTTATGCATTTGGCTTGTTGATGCTAACTTTTCTCTTTTAATATCTCTCTCAGGGCTTTGATACACGGGGCAGTCATCTCTGCATTTCTGACCATTGCTAGCAGTATGTCGGAACAAGGATGTGTGTAGATCATCAACCATTATATGCAGGTTGTGCAAATTGTAAGGTGTTTGGAAGCGGGAATCCTGTGTATATATAGTTGTAGCTGAGGGTTGTCTGTATGAAAACTGATAATTAATCGAGATAACACATGATGCTGATAGGAAGTCGATTCCTAGGCAGTGTGTTTTGGTATATGCAGGATCACGTGAATTGATTTCACAGTGAAAAATTAATAAATTTATTAATTTAAATGACCACAAAAAGCATTTGGTGTATTTACCATTTTAACTTTACTGTGTTTAGGGACATCCTAAGATCTTTGATTAGCAAGGGAAACTATTTCTGTTACTAGAATGTTGCATTATCGAGTAACAAATGACTGCTTACAAACCTTTTCTTAAAGGCTATTTAGCCTGGTGCACGAAATTGTTCTTGTTAATTATGTAGCATGCTATGCTTATATCTATGTGATGAAGTTTCATTGTACAAAGTATCATCCTCGTGGCCGAAATCATAGTACTTGTTTATTGATGAACTATTTGCTTAGAGATTTTCGTCATGCCCCAAAGTCCCAAACAATACTACACAAATCGTACTTTAACGACGTCAAACACGTTCTAAAGCAACAAGTGACTTTGTACACCATCAAATTTTTACTGCATGATGCAGTTCAACATCAAGATAGTAGAACAATACATTAGGCGGGGCAAACTAATGGTTTTGGTATTTAAGAGTTATCAAATAGAGACACAAGGTCAATGCGCGCAAGGTGCAACTTTGTGGGTAGCTCTGAGACGTGTAGCGCAATGTATGTTTGATAGCGTTTTGTATACAATGCTTGTTTGGCAACAAGCAACTAATATTTGTAGTAATTAGTTTAACCGCTCCAAATTAAAGTTGTTGCTTCTAACATTTACAAGCAACCAATGTCCGTTAACAAACGCTTTTATAAAAACAAACGACTATTGCTTGTTGCAACTGCTCCCGCTACCACTAATCAGGGGCGGAGCCAGAACTTTAATGTCGAGGGGGCAAAATATGATAATTTTTAGAAACTACACTAAAAA
>LBNU01003559.1:0-41263 GCA_014162995.1 Artemisia annua | reverse complement strand
CGCCTTGGAAGAAAAAGAAAAAAGGAGTTGAGTTGAAGGTGAGGGGTGTTTGACCACGAAAATTTGAGTCTGAGGAAGGAAAAAGTGGGAGATGATGTGTGGCATTAAAGGGATTTGAGGTGTTAAGTGAGTCGAAGGAAATGGGGTTGAGGTTGGTGCTGTTGCCAACCCCCCTTATTACACATTATTACACGGTTACGTGTTCATTTTCGGAACTTTAATTAGAAGTAAAATATTAGTTTTAGAGTTTTTCTATAAGTTATATATTTTTCAAGTCATCAGTAACTCAAGTAACTTAGTAAAACTCATAACTGAAGAATGTGTATCAAAGATTGTTGAACAGAAAACTAACCATAGACTAAATAGATAAAAGACAATAATCAACGCACTGGTCAATCCGAGACTTTACAAGAATTTCGTGGCCACCATATTAACACTTTTGTCCCGAAACATTTCCCGTGTTAAAAAGTCTTAGATGCTAATGCATTATGCATCTAGTCGATTGTGAACCTGCATGTCGTGATTATAGCAGTACCTCATTGTTGAGACCATCCTCCTATAGTTGCACCGATTCTCTTATAGTTGCACTTATTACTCGTTAGCATGTCAAGATTATGTACGTCTTTTTACTAGTGAACTAAAATCAATATCAAAAGTCACTACCTGAAACATGTCCAAATAGATTTCATTTAACAAATCATTTCGATAAAATGTGTCCGAGTCATGTTCTTATCCATTTAACTAGTCAAACATTTGTATCACATATTTCCACATGGGCAACCCGCAAGCATAGAAAAACCAAGTAATCAAGTATCAACTGTTTACGTTCGTAAGAAGACTTGGGTTGACTTTTAGGATACTATTTTATTTTCGTTGTTTGAATTAACTTCTTTTTCTAGAAACAAAACTATCAAAGTTATAGTTGCAGTGCCTGTAATAAAAATTGGACAATTTCAAAAAAAAAAAAAAAAAAAAAAACAAACGTCTTATTTGTATGAACAAATTATAGCTGGCATGCAACCATGGTTGCGTTCTCATAAGGCTTGTAGTGTAATGTTACTTTATGTAGTTCTTTTATGTTAAAAAATAGTTAGCTATAGTTAAATAAAAAAGAAAGTATAGGGGTTAGTAAGGCAAAAATGTACGCGATCTAACTGAGACATTTTTGACTTTTTAAGTCTTATTAAAGACATGTCTTTTTAATGAACATACTATACTTACCCACTTGTCTTCTACTTTCACACATAACACACCAATAAACTTTCCTTAAACTAAACAACTCTTTACTTTTTTACAGTCTGTCTTATAATTACTGTACTTCAGTTACTTCATCTCAATTTCCAAATAAAAAAACACCCCACTTTCCCTTACAATCAGCACACAACAACAACATTAAATTAGGGTTCATCTCTATCTTTTATTTCTTTGCATATAATATTGTGTCATGTGATCAAGACTCAATTGTAAATGTATAACCAAAGTTGACTATCTTCACACATCAGTCAAGAAAGTCTAATCAAAGTCAAGTAAGTACTTAAAATTTGGTTTATTTCATATGGGTCAGTTTTATATTGTGATAAAGTTGCAATCTTTGGGTGAATTTTGATTGAGTTGTGAATCGTTTTGATATGGGTTGATTTTGAAGGTATATGAAATGTGTTCTTAATTTTTGGTTTATTTCATATGGGTCAGTTTTATATGTAGTTGTAATTTGTGGAATTGTAATAAAGTTGCAATCTTGGGGTGAAAATTGATTGAGTTGTGAATCTTTTGATATGGGTTGATTTTGAGGTTATATGAAATGTGTTCTTAGTTTTTGGTTTATTTCATATGGGTTAGTTTTATATGTATTTGTAGTTTGTTGAATTGTAATAAAGTTGCAATCTTTGGGTGAAAATCAGTTGTGGCTTGAATTGTGATAAAGTTGTAAACTTTGGGTGAAAATTGATTGAGTTGTGAATCTTTTTCGTAAGGGTTGATTTTGAAGGTATATGAAATATGTTATTGGTTTTTTCGTGTTATATGTAATACTGTAGTAGTTTGTGTAATTGTAATAAAGTTGCAATCTTTGGGTTACAATTAGTTGGGTTGTGAATCTTGGAATTTGGATGATCCAGAAATGGCTTTACGCGGTTTAAGTCTGTGTAGCGGTGGACTTAAACACTGTGAATTAGTCAGCCAAAACGTCGAACCATAATTAACCAAAAAAAAAAAAATTATTAGGGTTTATGTTGGTTTTTTTGTTTGATGGGAACTATGTCATGCTAGTGTTAAAAAGTTCTTGCTTTTGAACACAAATTTGAAAACTTTTTAGAAGAAAGGGTTCAACTAAGGATACAGTATTGCATAATGAGAGATTAGTAATTTATTTTGATATTTTGTTTTCAGAGGTTTTGCTAATTACTGTGTAACCCGAAAGTTGTAGCTTTTAGGTATTATGGCCTTATGGGGATGTTTAGAATTACAGTTTTAGTGGGATTTCCTGATTATTGCGTGTCCATGTAGAAGATAATTGATATCTTGTGTTTTGGTTATCATTTGATGATTTAGGGGTTAAAATAACCAGTTGAAGAGTAGCTGCACCAAAATTGGTTTGGATTATCTGATTATATGCTTACTTAAGGTCATTTTATGTGTAAATTGTTCAAATGGTAACTGCAGACATATCAATTACATCCAAACACTTTGTGGGCCGTTATATGATAGCTAATTATCCGATTTTGATTATTGCATATCATATACTCCGTAATCAGTTCTGAGTATATATGAGTGTGCTTTGAGCTTGAGAATTGTCTTATGATTCGTCCCTCGGTCCATCACGGGGTCTTTGGATGTGCATTTTGAAAGTTATTATGAAATACTATCAATAATCTGCTGTAACAAAAGCTGTCAGTAGGAGACCGGGGGATAATGTTTAGATGTGCTTTTTTAAAGTGTTGCTATTCACTTTCAGTTATGCTGACTGTGAGTTTTCAGAACATTCCGTGTGTTTTAAGGAAGTGAAAGATAAGTCCATGAGTATAATAAGGGGTACATAGAAAATATTACTTCTACTGTTTTTTTTCCTTTCTTTTTTGTCAATAGGACTTACTGTAGCGATTGATAATCACTTCTGTTGCAGCTAGTATTAAACTGATTATTCGACCCCTAAATAATCAGATATTCATAAGCTGAAGTAGATTACACAAATACTTTAAGATATTGATTATTGCCATCAATGAATCATTTCCAAATCGCACATCCAACCGACTTTGTGGTTATGAGCAAATTATTAATATATAGCAGCTTGTATCCATTTTAGAAAAACCCCTGCTTTTGTATTCTTTAAGTCGATGTTCACGTTGTCAAGATTTTTTTTCTATGATTAGTTCCATACTTTTTACGTTGTTGAGTATGACAGTATGAGCAAAATGCTAACTTGTAGCAGCTTGTGTACCGTTAACGTTCAACCACTAGACTCATACAATTTTTGTTTTCTCTGAAAAAAGGAGTGTTTTGTATTCTATATCTTTGTGTATTTATGCAGAAAACGAAAAAGACTGAGTGTGAATTACCCTTGTGATGCTGAATGTTGCTTCCAGTTGTCGGGTTAGGGATGAATTCTGCAATGGATGACATGAGTTTAATACAGCAGAGACATCATCTTGTTGTTCGTGAGCTCGGAAGCGAAATTGATTTGGAAATTGGGCCCGGAGACGACGACCCTTCATTTTCTCACACACCTCTTATTAACGTTCCACCACAAGAATCTTCAGCTGATGACCATGATGAAAACAAGAATATGCCACTTATTTCCCAGCTTCCGGGTGATGATCAAGAACTATTGAAGTCACTTCCTGCCAAACGAAAGAAAAAAGTGGTGAAAAGATGGCGAGAAGAATGGGCTGATACATATAAATGGGCTTATGTCGATGTTAAAGAAGGGACAACGAGAATATTCTGCTCGATTTGCAGGGAGTATGGTAGGAAACATAGACGAAATCCATATGGAAATGAAGGTAGTAGAAATATGCAAATGAGTGCGTTAGAAGAACATAACAATAGTTTGCTTCACAAAGAGGCTCTTCGTCTCCAAATGGCCTCCAAAGATAAAATTGTTGCTGAAAAGCCTATATATGTGAAAGGTTTGTGCTGATTACTGTTTACTAATTGCCCAGAGTTGTGTTATCGTCGTTGAGGGTTTATCTTTTGTGACAGCTCTCATGTCCAAATCGGCTGGATCGATTGTTGAAGCTGCAATAAAAAGGGATCCTAACGAGCTTGAGTTCATACAGTCTGTTCAAGAAGTTATTCATGCTCTTGAAAGAGTTATTTCAAAAAATACAGGGTGAGTCGTTTTTGGTTTTATTCTATCTCTAATAGGTCATATGTGCGATATTAAAAATAATAATTGCTAAAAAGGAAATGTGCCGAAAGTCACTCGAAGTGTATTTAAATGCTTACAACCTCCTAAATAGTTTTATTTGTTAAGATAAGATTCTCATTTTCAATAATAATGTTTTTTCTTACATTAATGATTTATAAGTTTTAAATAAAAAAATAGGACAACAAGTGTTGGCGAAGTCAACCCAAGTAGACCTGACCAGTATTGACATGCACAAATTTGCAACCTCTAATGGAGTCTCTTTGTTTTAGTTATGTCAATACAATGGAGCGATTGTTAGAGCCAGAGCGTACAGTTATCTTCAGAGTTCCATGGGTGGATGATAGAGGTGAAATGCATGTGAATCGAGGGTATAGAGTCCAATTTAACCAGACTTTGGGTCCATGTAGGGGAGGCCTCCGTTTCCACCCGTTAATGAACTTAAGTACCGCCAAGTTTCTTGGTTTTCAGCAGGTAATGCTTCCATCTTGTATGCTTTAGAGTTCATATTTTTCCACTTCGTGTTACTTTTTCAGTTACATATTTTCTATCTTATGCAATATTGCAGACAAAAACGGTCTTATTCCTTTAACAATTTCTTTCTTTTTATGTTTGACTGCAAAGACGTTAAGGACTGCATTATCTCCTTATCGACTTGGTGGAGCATCAGGTGGAAGTGATTTTGATCCAAAAGGGAAAAGTGACAACGAGGTATTGTCTTTATATCAGTGAAATCATTTTTATGTTGTGACCTGAATAATATTTATTATTTGTGATATGTAGATTATGCACTTCTGCCAGAGTTATATGGATGAGTTGTATCGTTACATCAGTCCTGATAAGGTATTCAAAATCAAATTTTCATTTACGTTTATATTAATTGATTTTGTTTAATCATTTTTCATTGAATTAGGATCTTCCTTCTGAGGAAATGGGTGTTGGCACTCGTGAAATGGGCTTTCTTTATGGTCAATATAGACGCCTAGCTGGACATTCTCAGGTCTGTGCTATTTGCTTCTTGATGTGGCAAAATGGGCGGGTTGGGTAGCATCTTTATTTGCTTAACTTGTGTGTTGCGTTTATTACTTGCGTTTATGACCGGGATTTCCTCTACGCAGGGAAGTTTTACGGGCCCAAGACTCAACTGGTCGGGTTCCAGCTTGCGTACTGAAGCTACTGGTTATGGGCTGGTAATCTTTCTTCTCTTTGCAAGCTTTTGCAATTTTATGCAGTTATGAAGAAAAGGTTTTGACAGATTCAGTTGGTTTTACAGGTTTTCTTTGCGCAACTTATACTCGCAGACATGAATAAAGAGCTCAAAGGACTAAGGTTGATATAAAACTTTTCAGTAAAGGTTTTGTTGGAATCAAAATAAATTTTGAATACGGTTTCAATTTTTATCTGTTTTGTGTTTCTAGATGTGCGGTCAGTGGGTCCGGAAAGATAGCAATGCATGTCTTGGAAAAGCTTATTGCTTATGGTGCTCTTCCTATTACGGTATCAGGTATCTTTCACCTTCAACATTGTTCGTTTCAATGTTTGACATGAATTGTTCAGTTATATGTAACGTGATAATTTATTTAAACAAATGTATACAGATTCAAAAGGTTATTTGGTGGATGAGGACGGTTTTGATTTCATGAAACTATCTTTCCTTAGAGACATCAAAGCACAGCATAGGACTTTAAGGTTAGTGAAGCCTTTTATAAAAATAAGAAGTTCATTTTTAGTTTCATCATTCTTTATCTATTAAACACAATTTTATCATACTTTTTCAGAGATTATTCAAAGACTTATGCCCGTGCTAAGTACTACGATGAAGCAAAACCTTGGAATGAAAGATGTGATGTTGCTTTCCCTTGTGCTTCGCAAAATGAAATTGACCATTCTGATGCCATTAATTTGGTTAATTCGGGATGTCGTATACTTGTTGAAGGTAGTGATCCTCAGTTTTGCTAGTTTTTTCGTCTTTTTCTTTTGGTAATTTTGGTACTAAATTTGCATGTATTTTAGGTTCCAACATGCCATGTACCCCTGAAGCGATGGATGTTTTAAAGGGGGCCAATGTTCTTATTGCTCCTTCCATAGCTGCTGGTACTGGAGGGGTATGCATTCATCTTTACGGCCCATGATCTTATCAAAATCATCATTATTTTTCTCATGATCTTTTTTACTATGATATTCCTCAGGTTGTTGCGGGTGAGCTTGAGCTAAAAGAGTACAATCTGAACTGGGCACCTGAAGACTTCGAAACTAAGTTACAGGCAAGGAACTAATTCCACTGATATCATTGAAATTTAGCTATGCTTCGATCCCGTAAAAATTGCAATATTACCATGTTACTGGTAGTTTTTGCAATTATATTTAAACTGTTAAACTATATCTAATATATCAAAAAAAGAGACAGATAAGTGCTAGTGAGTCAACTCAAACCGTTTTGACCCATTCTGAAATTTACTTGCTTTGATCCTTTATCTGACCCACCCGTTCTGCCACGTAAATTGATTAGTTTTGATATTTTTATGCTCACGTATTCTTTTTTAATGGCAGGAAGCAATGAAACAGACCTACCAACGAGCTCTCAAAGCAGCAGTTGAGTTTGGTTATCAGAAAGAGAGTCCCGAGTAAGATATTATTAAATAGTTTCCTTTAGGCCTTTGATTCATCAATGCTAACTTTCCTCTTCTTAATGGCTATCTCAGGGCTTTGATACACGGGGCAGTCATATCTGCATTTCTGACCATTGCTAGCAGTATGTCAGAACAAGGATGTGTGTAATCAACCATTAGATGCAGGCGGTGCAAATTGTAAGTTGTTTGGAAGCGGGAATCCCTGTGTATATATAGTTGTAGGTGAGGCCGTGAGGGCTGTTGTCTGTATGAAGACTGATAATTAATCGAGATATTACATGATGCTGATAGGAAGTCGATTCCTAGGCACATATCGTGTTTTGGCATATGCAGAATCACGTGAATTGATTCCCCAGTGAAAAGTTAATAAATTTATTAATTTAAATGACCACAAAAAGCATTTGGTGTATTACCATTTTAACTTTACTGTGTCTAGGGACATCCTAAGATCTTTGATTAGCAAGGGAAACTATTTCTGTTACTAGAATGTTGCATTATCGAGTAACGACTGCTTATAAACCTTTTCTTAAAGGTTATTTAGCCTGGTGCACGAAATTGATCTTGTTAATTATGTAGCATCCGATGATTATATCTGTACGATGATGTTTCATTGTACAAAGTATCATCCTCGCGGCCGAAATCATAGTACTCTAACGAAGTCAAACACGTTATTAAGCAACAGTGATTTTGTACACTATCGAATTTTTACTGCATGATGCATCAAGATTATCAAGTAGAGACACAAGTTTAATAAACATAAGGTGAAACTTTGTGGGCATCTCTAAGAAGTATAGCTCATTGTTAAGGTATATTTGGTAGCGTTTTGAAGCAACTAGCGTTTCGCATTTCGTATGTAATGATTGTTTGTTAACAAACAACCAACATTTGCAATTAGTTTAAACGATCCAAAAAGTTGCTGCTTCTAGTAACATTTACAAGCAACTAATTTTTGATACCAAACGCTTTTATAAAAACAAACGGCTATTGCTTCTTGCAACTGCTCCCGCTATGCTAATTTTACCAAACATGCAAATCCGTTGAGTCAATCTAGAGTCAAAGTCGAAAATGCGAAGCGAACCGAACCGAACATAACCGAATTATAATTTCGGTCTCTCGGTTTAGTTATGGTTTTGGCAAAATGAAAACCGAACCAAACTGAAAACCAAATTCACAAAATACATATATTTATATAAAAAAAACCATAAAAACTTTTTCTAGTGTAAATATAATATTTTTTAAGCTTAAAATTCTTTTTGATGCATCTATATAAATAAATGAAAAAAAAAATATAAATTATGTAATTCGGGTGGTTCCGGTCAACCTGAAAACCGAAGCGAATTCAATTTCGGTTTTTGTTCAGCTTAATCCAATTTAACTCGGTTCGGTGAGGTTTTCGGTTTTACCAATTTTTTTTAACCGAACTAAACCGAAACAACCTACACAAACTAGGGGTGTTCATCGGTTCGGTTCTCGGGTTAATCGGTTTATTCGGTTCGGTTTGTTCGGTTAAATTTTTTTGGGTCATAACCGAAAACCGAACCGAACCGAACCGAAAATATTTGTGACCGAACCGAACTTCGGTTCGGTTATGGGTCAAAACCGAAAACCGAAATTTGTACTTGAATTATACCATTTATATTTTTTTATATAGATTTTTGGCAAAAAAAAATTTATTTTAAGCATGAAAGTGTTTTTTATATTAGGATAAAATTTTAATAGTCATTTTTTATATATAAAAAATATATAAAATACATTAAAAATATATATATATATATTTATATAAATTCGGTTTTCGGTTTAGATAGCCAAAACCATATCCAAACCGAAAACCGAATTTTTAGTTCGGTTCGGTTCGGTTTTCGGTTTATTACCCGAACCATGAACACCCCTAACACAAACTATAAAGACAAAAGTAAGGCCCATTTGTGGAAGCCCAATCTAGAGTGGGCCATTTCAAAGAATAACAGGCCTATTAGGGTTTCAATAAATACAGAAACAACATCAAAACTTCATTTGTCATCACCATCTCTCGAACCAGAAACACAGCCGCCGGAGCAAAACCCTAGCAACGGTAAGTAAAATTTATAATAATAATTAGTAAAACAGTTATTAATAAATAAATTTGCAGAGAGGAAGAAATGGCGACAGTACCAGGGCAGCTGATATGGGAGATAGTGAAGAGGAACAACTCATTTCTTGTAAAGGAGTTTGGAAATGGAAGCCAAAGTGTTCAGTTCAGCAAAGAGCCTAATAATCTCTTCAACCTCAACTCCTACAAACACTCTGGTACTACTTTTTTATTATCATTCATCTTGTTAAAGGGTATTTAAATGTGTGATATTGTTATAAAATGTATTTAAAGGGTATTTGTTTAAGGGGGTGTTTTTTAAGCTTATATGTGATGCTTATGAGCATATTTGTTTTTAGACTTATTAAGATATGATAAACTTATATAAGCCCATAAATCTCAAAATAAGCAGGAAATCAAATAAGCTCATAAGCTCACATATAAGCTTAAACAAACACCCCATAATATATATAAAGCCGAAAAGTTTCAAAATAAGCCACAAAAAGTGAGCTTATGAAACATAAGTCCAAAACAAAATAAGCCATAAGCCGAAACAAACACCCCTTAAGTTTAATTGATCGGCTTATGAGCTTATTGAAATTTTGTCATGTTTATAGGCTTGTCTACTTGAGGTTATGCGCTTAGAAAGCTCATAATGAATAAGCTTGTAAGCCTAAAAGATTGAGCTTTATAACATTTTCATGAAGCTCCTCTAATAAGCTTATTCAAACATCCCCTTAGGTGGTGTATAAATGAGCTTAGTTGAGGTAATTCTGTTAATAACCTAAGTTTAACCAAGGCTCATAGAAATGGTTTATCGCGAAAGGTTACTAGTTTTTTTTTTTTATATGTTTAGCCAAACAATAGTTACAATTTTTAAATGCTGATGTGTACATGTGTCTTTGTAATGGTTCAGTATGGAAATGTGTGTGTAAGCTTAATGGTCGCTGGTGATTGAGATTCTATGTTTTAAATATGTATGTTTGTTAAACATGTGATTCCTCATTTTGGAAATTTGCTGCTGAACTTCTGTGATAATGTTAATAAAAGGTTAAATTTGGTGATTATTGAGATTTCACAATTTTTGTTTAATGTGTTCGAATATCTCTTTGTAATAAATTATTATGGAAATGTGTGCTGTTTGCATAAATTTAATTGTTCTTTGATAAAATATTGGTGGTTTGCAGATATTGAGATTCTAGAATAGCTTGTTCAATATGTTGAATTCTCGTTTTGTAACTGGTTGTAGGTCTAGCAAACAAGAAGACAGTCACCATCCAGCCAGCTGGAAAGGACCAATCTATATTGCTTGCAACTACCAAGACAAAGAAACAGGCTAAGCCAGCAAGTTTGCTCCACAAATCTGTGATGAAGAAGGAATTCTACCGCATGGCCAAAGCAGTTTCAAACCAGGTATCGTATTGACAATACTTTCATTTCTTTTGTGGTTCATTACCAAATGTGCTAATGTGCAAATTTACTTCATGGGTTATTACTTAGTTTTACGTTTTTTGGTTAAAATATTTGATTTGCTGTGATAAGGCTTTGTAAATAGGGTAGGTTTTATACTCTAAGCTTTCAGACGAAACTTAATAGTAAGATAACGGGATTACTGTGGTGCTTGGTACATGGTTCTTGTTTGACTTACAAACTGGTTTTAAGAAGAATTGGATAGTGTTTTACCAAGAGATTTCGTAAAACCTGGAATAATTTGTCAATTTTGACAAGACAGACTAAATATTCCAACCTCAAATCTATTTTGTACCCTTCATTGATTGGCTTTGATTTGATCTGTAAAAGCTGCTGACAGTAGATCTATGTAGACCTGTTTGGTTCTGGTCAGATGTTACTTCTGGTGTACAAACGTGTTAGCATGTGTTATGTCATGTCAAATGTTCGTTCTGTCAAGCAGCATGTTATGTGGTGTACAATGTTGGTTTTTTACTTTTCCATGCTTGTATTTTACCCCTCTTTAATGTTCTTGTATGTTGTGCGGTTGATGTTAGACCACTTCTGTGTTTAGCCATAACTTAACAGAGATGCAATACCCACATGGGTCGAATTAGCATATACCATAGTTCATCATTAAGACATTGTTTTTACTTGTTTCTTTTTGTATTGCTGTGCCTTAGTCTTGTTGATAGGGTATCATGAAACGGTTCTATGACCTGCTTTTGTCCAAAATTGAAAGAGTTTGTTTATTTATACGATTCAGGCTGTTTGATTGTCGTCGTTTTTTTCAGGTGGGAAACAACTTCTACAGGCCAGACTTGAAGAAGGCTGCTCTTGCAAGGTTGAGTGCCGTGAACAGGAGTCTTAAGGTTACAAAGTCTGGTGCCAAGAAGAAGAACAGGCAAGCGTTCACCATCCGTGGTAGGAAATGAAGCGGTTAGCCTTACTTATAAGAGCTGATCAGATATTCTTATCATAATTATCTTTTGGTTGTCCCCTCTTATTTTTCACTGTTCGGTTTTGCGTGCGGATAGTTTAATGATGAACAATGTTATTTGGCTAGATATTTTCTCAGAACACAATTTTGATGGTCTTTGGTTAAGAATGATATGCACATGTTCCCGATATCATGATTCTTGCATGACAATTTATATTTGGCCAAAAGTTCAACTAAATCAATCATAATATGATTAATAGATTATATTTTCAGCTAAGAAAAGTAAAACTTGAACAACTTTAGAGTATTTGACACGCTAATGGTGTTTTTGAAGGATGTACGGTTATAATATCGTTCTCATCATGTATTCAGTTGCTTGTGCATCTAAACAATGTCACTGTCTGTAAAAAGAAAGTGTCATATGCATCTTGCCTGTGATGATCTTGTAGCAGCCGATGGACCAAATTTTCTCAATATACGTGTTTTATAAGCTTCAAGAAAAACATGCCCAAATTGTTTAAAAAAAAAATCTATGTGCTACTTTAAGCTTTTTAAGAAAGTTGTTTTTGACCAAGAAAATAACCGCAGTATTTAATTACCAACAGGCCTTCTGACCAGGATTCAACATCTAAACTGAATTTGATCGATATCATTGGTTAACATTCCAGTTTGGTTTGATCAATCACGAGGCTGTAGAACCCACATCTTGCCGGAAAACAATAAGTCATACACAACCGTTAGTTAACTAGCTACACTTTTAAAAGNAAAGACATTGTTTTTACTTGTTTCTTTTTGTATTGCTGTGCCTTAGTCTTGTTGATAGGGTATCATGAAACGGTTCTATGACCTGCTTTTGTCCAAAATTGAAAGAGTTTGTTTATTTATACGATTCAGGCTGTTTGATTGTCGTCGTTTTTTTCAGGTGGGAAACAACTTCTACAGGCCAGACTTGAAGAAGGCTGCTCTTGCAAGGTTGAGTGCCGTGAACAGGAGTCTTAAGGTTACAAAGTCTGGTGCCAAGAAGAAGAACAGGCAAGCGTTCACCATCCGTGGTAGGAAATGAAGCGGTTAGCCTTACTTATAAGAGCTGATCAGATATTCTTATCATAATTATCTTTTGGTTGTCCCCTCTTATTTTTCACTGTTCGGTTTTGCGTGCGGATAGTTTAATGATGAACAATGTTATTTGGCTAGATATTTTCTCAGAACGCAAATTTTGATGGTCTTTGGTTAAGAATGATATGCACATGTTCATGATATCATGGTTCTTGCATGGCAATTTATATTTGGCCAAAAGTTCAACTAAATCAATCATATGATTAATAGATTATATTTTCAGCTATGAAAAAGTAAAACTTGAACAACTTTAGAGTATTTGACAAGTTAATGGTGTTTTTGAAGGACGTATGGTTATAATATCGTTCTCATCATGTATTCAGTTGCTTGTGCATCTAAACAATGTCACTATCTGTAAAAAGAAAGTGTCATATGCATCTTGCCTGTGATGATCTTGTAGCAGCCGATGGACCAAATTTTCTCAATATACGTGTTTTATAAGCTTCAAGAAAAACATGCCCAAATTGTTTAAAAAAAAATCAATGTGCTACTTTAAGCTTTTTAAGAAAGTTGTTTTTGACCAAGAAAATAACCGCAGTATTTAATTACCAACAGGCCTTCTGACTAGGATTCAACATCTAAACTGAATTTGATCGATATCATTGGTTAACATTCCAGTTTGGTTTGATCAATCACGAGGCTGTAGAACCCACATCTTGCCGGAAAACAATAAGTCATACACAACCGTTAGTTAACTAGCTACACTTTTAAAAGTGCGTCATTTCTTGTAAGCCTTCTCACCTTGAAGGTGTTTCAGTCGCAAATACTTAAATTTGAGATACCAGAACATATTTTACTGACTGTACTTGGGGAACGTCTTAACTAGTTCAGAACCTTAAGATGTACAGGAAAAATAAACATTGGATCAAAAATCGTATACATAAAAGTACGTTGCTACTAGTAGTATTTTATCACTAACACGTCGCAGTCTTGCCGATGTAATCACATATTCGATTTTTAATGATATCATATAAGGGTTGTTAACAGTCTTGAAATCGCAAGGACTTGAATTCTCTAGGGTCTTAACACATGTCGATATCCTTCCCTTTCATACATATATTTTTAAATGTTTACACCGAAAGATGTTCTATCCACGTCCAGTACAGTTTAAAAATGTCACTCATACTACTAAATAAATAAATAAATACATGTAGTTGGTAGCAGTTATGCAACAAGCTAACAGCTTAATTACGTGTTAATACACCAAAGACTTGTTCCAAATTACTTGGTTTATAAGTATATCCGGTGTTTGTGCTCAAACCCAAATATTATTCATGTACAACTTGCAAGAGAATATTCAAATTATTCTAGGCCCTATTGCTTTCTTCTTGGTAATTCAATTAGAAAATCAAAACATTGATTGGTAATTCCTGCATGCGACCTAATTTTATTGCTCATCTTTCATTTTTAGTATGTCTCAAAATTATTGTCCATTGCTAAAAATAATACTCCCTCCGTCCCATATTTATTGTCCATCTTTCTTTTTTCGGTTGTCCCAAATTAATTGTCCACTTCTATAAATAGATAAGGAATATAAATCAACTTTACCATATTACCCTCATTTGTGGTTATTATTACAAACTTTAAAGAAGTTGGAAATTAATTAGTTAAGGGTAAAACTGTCTTTGTGCAAAAAGTAAGAGAGAGAAAGCTGTAAAGATGATGCTTTTATAAAACAGTGTGTTTTTTGTCTGTGGACAATAATTTTGGGACGGAGGTAGTAGTTAAAATTATTTAAGTTTACTATATTGCCCTTAATCAAAATTGATATTTACAATAATAAAAGTATACATTAATTAATTGTCAAAGGGTAAAACCCTCTTTTGTTACCAAAGCAGTAATTAATGCATTTTTTTAAACTGTGTGTTTTTTTGTCTGTGAACAATAATTTTATGATTGATGAAATAGTTAAAAATGGAGTAATTACACCATTAGTCCCTAAGGTTGTACAAAAACAATACGTTCAATCTCAATATTGAAAAAATACACCATTCCTCCCCAACATCTCCATTTTGTATCCCAATGGTTCTTTTGACTAACGGCCGTTAGTCAAGGCAAGTTAGAAGCCTCACGTGCCTTTCACGTGAAGGCAAAACGGTCATTTCATGATTTGTATTAATTGCTCTCCTGACCATGTCAGTGGTTTGTAGATGAAAGAAGATGTAAAAAAAATGGATATATAAACACATTTGACAATTTACTAGTTTTAAGAAGCCACCAAACCCTTTTCTGGCAGATAATTCTAGTGGGATTGTCATAAACACGTTGGTCAAGTCAGATAATTAGACCTTAACCTAAAAGCCCTTGTAACTTTAACAAGAGGTTAATCTAATATTTGAAAAGTCAGTGGTCAATGAGGTACTAACCCACACGTTTGTTACAACTTACAAGTACTTCCAAATGAACCTATGTAACGATTATTCTCCAAGCAAATTCAACCCTTTATAAGCCATTGGTAGGGACTTGATTTTCATTAATAAACACCATCTTCTCATGGAAGAAATCGCCCCCACCACGGCCGCCGCTCCTCCATCTTTAAACCGCAGCGTAACTTCACACCCGGAGAACTCCAAGAAGCAACGTTACGACAGGTGCTTCTCCTTCATGGAGATTAAGATTGACCCAGGGATTAAATCCCTGAAACGACTAGATTCAAGAAAGTTCAAGTTTGAAATCCAAAGATGGGCTAAAGCAGTTGTTAGATACGCTCGCCAAGTCAGTGATCGCTTTGGTACTCGTCAAGCCAGCGAAGTAAACTCCCGTGGCTAGCTGACCATCTGCAACATATATACAATCTGCCACCTTATACCCATGAACATCATGAAAAGAAACATTGTTCATGATTGTGCGGTCAAACTCAACGCGACGGCTCAACCAGAGATTGATGACCGAATGCAATTCACGACCAAGATCTCCGACAAAAGGTGTATGTGTGTGTCCAAGACTTAAAAGTACATATATGTAATTACTTTAAACAGTTTGTTATCCAATGTAATCAAAATCTTTGTTAAACTAAATGTTATTATCACATTACTGCAATCTCTAATTCGCTAAACTAATTTTAGGACAAAAAGNTTTTGCTTTCTTCTTGGTAATTCAATTAGAAAATCAAAACATTGATTGGTAATTCCTGCATGCGACCTAATTTTATTGCTCATCTTTCATTTTTAGTATGTCTCAAAATTATTGTCCATCGCTAAAAATAATAGTTAAAATTATTTAAGTTTACTATATTGCCCTTAATCAAAATTGATATTTACAATAATAAAAGTATACATTAATTAATTGTCAAAGGGTTAAACCCTCTTTTGTTTGGCTTTCATAGAAACCAAAGCAGTAATTAATGCATTTTTTTAAACTGTGTGTTTTTTTGTCTGTGAATAATAATTTTATGATGGATGAAATAGTTAAAAATGGAGTAATTACACCATTAGTCCCTAAGGTTGTACAAAAACAATACGTTCAATCTCAATATTGAAAAAATACACCATTCCTCCCCAACGTCTCCATTTTGTATCCCAATGGTTCTTTTGACTAACGGCCGTTAGTCAAGGCAAGTTAGAAGCCTCACGTGCATTTCACGTGAAGGCAAAACGGTCATTTCATGATTTGTATTAATTGCGCTCCTGATCATGTCAGTGGCTTGTAGATAGGGGTGGCAATTATCGACACGACACGATAAATGACACGAACCCGACACGAAGTTAAACAGGTTTGGGTTGAGGATAAACAGGTTTGGGTAAAAAACAGGTCAACCAGTCTAACCCATTTAATAAATGGGTTGTGTTTGGGTTGAGTAAATATTAAACAGGTCAACCCATGAACCCGTTTAAGTATATAAGACTTTAAAAATTAAATATATAACATGCCTTTTTATGTTGGATGTGGATTAAATATATTCTGTTATGAACTTAATACGTTTAAATTATGATTATACTTCTTATATCATATAAATTGACGCTTATAACTGAGAAAATTGTCGTATATAGTTATTTGTCTGCTAGTTTTATCATATTTTAAATCCTTATAACATTTTGGCATTTAAATTAGTTAAATCAACAAATCACCAACCTTATTCACTACTTGACCTATTTGTTTAAATATGTTAAACGAGTCAAAAATGGGTTTCACGTGTTATGCAGGTGCGGGTTAGGGTTGAGTTTCTTGACACGATTAATAAATGGGTCGTGTTTGGGTAGAGGTTATACTAACCCGCCAACACGCGAACCCGAATAGGTCAACACGAACACGACTCGACTGCCACCCCTACTTGTAGATGAGAGGAAATGTAAAAAAATGGATATATAAACACATTTGACAATTTACTAGTTTTAAGAAGCCACCAAACCCTTTTCTGGCAGATAATTCAAGTGGGATTGTCATAAACACGTTGGTCAAGTCAGATAATTAGACCTTAACCTAAAAGCCCTTGTAACTTTAACAAGAGGTTAATCTAATATTTGAAAAGTCAGTGGTCAATGAGGTACTAACCCACACGTTTGTTACAACTTACAAGTACTTCCAAATGAACATTATGTAACGATTATTCTCCAAGCAAATTCAACCCTTTATAAGCCATTAGTAGGGACTTGATTTTCATTCATAAACACCATCTTCTTATGGAAGAAATCACCTCCACCACGACCACCGGTAAGCCAGCCGGGATCCCGCCAGCTCCTCCATCTTTAAGCCGCAGCGTAACTTCACACCCTGAGAACAAGAAGCAACGTTACGATAGGTGCTTCTCCTTCATGGAGATTAAGATTGACCCAGGGATTAAGTCCCTGAAACGACTCGATTCAAGAAAGTTCAAGTTCGAAATCCAAAGATGGGCTAAAGCGGTTGTTAGATACGCTCGCCAAGTCAGTGATCGCTTTGGTACTCGTCAAGCCAGCGAAGTAAACTCCCGTGGCTAGCTGACCATCTGCAACATATATACAATCTGCCACCTTATACCCATGAACATCATGAAAAGAAACATTGTTCATGATTGTGCGGTCAAACTCAACCTGACGGCTCAACCAGAGATTGATGACCGAATGCAATTCACGACCAAGATCTCCGACAAAAGGTGTATGTGTGTGTCCAAGACTTAAAAGTACATATATGTAATTACTTTAAACAGTTTGTTATCCAATGTAATCAAAATCTTTGTTAAACTAAATGTTATTATCACATTACTGCAATCTCTAATTCGCTAAACTAATTTTAGGACAAACAGTTTTTCTTTTCTTACAAGGGCCGAGACAACATAAGTACACTAAAAAAAACTTTATCTAAGATGGGTATGTGCTATAACTACCGATTCTAATATTAAACAGCGATCAATCATCCTTGTTTGTGCCTGTCATGAGCATTCCTCTACCGCCAGAAATATTTCTTAAAAGCTGCTTAGAACACATGTTTTGTGCCTGAGTGGCATTCTTCATTCGGTTTGCTTTCACCCAATCGGGTTCCTGCCGAAAGGGAAAAATTAATCACAGAATCCTCAAATGGACAAAGGAGCCTAGGAAATAATGTACCTCGGGTACGATTTTTGAGAAGCCAAACTTGATGAGGAGGAGAGCATGTTCCATGATGAGGATGGCTGCAAGGCCAGGAGAGATGTTCCAATTCCCCTCTCTATCGTACAAACATACTAGAAGGATACAGTTGGTGCATATCGATACAACTATCAAAAACTGCAAATGAAAACCACACCCTATTCAAAATTCTCCTTGTAACAATAATGTAGCTGTAACAGTAAAAAAAAATGGCACACTGAGCTATGGCTCACGGGTTAAATTCGGTTCAGGCCAAAAAAGGCGATTTTAGTAGAGATCAAAATGGGCTGGGTTTGGTTGAAGCGAAACCTTTCCAACAATTTTATTATAATATAGTACTCCAAGATTACGAATAGAACGTTTTTGGATGTTTTATGCATAAAAAGTTAGAAACATACACTTTGGGCGACTTTCTACCTGCTAGAGTAACTGTTTTAACAAAATTTGTTTAATATAGTCGTTTTACCCGGTTAGAGACAAAACGTAACACAAATCGACCCATTTGAGTCCAATTACCTATGTAGCAGAAAATCGGTTTAACCCGGTTAAAGAGTGAGTACCTGAAATATGTTTAGCCATGCCCCTATTGTAGCAGCAACTCGAGGAACTGGCCTTCTATACATGGCAAGAATCTTTAGTGCATCTGCTCTAATTTCTGTAACATTATTCTTTACACCAAAAATACCAATCTTAGAAATCTCACTTTACCCATCACATATCTTAAATTTAGTAGGGAAGAAAAATGAGAAGTTAAAGTTTCAGCTTTACCAATGCAGCAAAAGCAAATGCGGGAGGAAATGCACAAGCAAACATCATAATCATTCCAAACTGCAAAGCCAACTCCAGAAATTCTGCACAAGGTTTTTAACTTTAAGGATTCAGAAACACGAAAGAAAAGCTAAAAATTGTTTACATTTCATGTTTATTTATATTTATACCATCAAAGAGCCCATCTTCGAGTTCGTCACCAATACTAGCAGAATATATGGGCTTGAAGAACTCCTTTTCTACCCTAGAATTGAAATAAGATTTTCTGGCTGTCATGCCCGTATCCCGTTTTTTCTTGTTACTTCACAAATGACCATCCAGCAATGAATTAGTTGAATTATGGGAATAGAGATTAAACATAAATTTCAAGTGTCATAGATACCTACCGGACAGCTCTGTATTTTCTATAGCTGTACTTGACATAGGGTAGAGAGTTCTCCATAAGATTTTCCAGCACCTGGAGGACATTTTCAGATTAAATACAGGCAAATGACAATCATACACTACCTAACGTTTTGACGATTAAGAAGACTTTCACTACCTCTGATATGATTAGACGCTGAATGATTACTTGACGGAGGGTCATGAAGTTACGATGCAGAATTGCGTGATAAAGCAATCCGATGTATGACTGCATAAAATAGAGCCCGAAAACCTGCATTGGAAGACTAAATGTGAGTAACATTACTGTTACCATCAGAGAGGAACTGAAATGAATATGAAGTTGCTTTCTGACCTTGTAAATCAAGCTGTTTGCTCTGTACTCGGAGTTCTCATTCTGTTCATGCTTAATCAACTTAACTGACACCCTTCCCCCCATTTGTGTGAAATATTGAATGGCAAAGAGGTACACTGCTGTCAGTCCAAACCTGAAAATAAAAAAATTCGATATGAACTTCATGAAAGCAACAAATATACACAATCTTAAGAAAAAACAAGTATAAGATACTCACTTCATGATATCAGATCCAATGCTCTCATACAGATGTGCATAAGCTAATTCAAAAGGAAGTTGGAGGCAAATGATACTCAAGATAATGATAGCGTCATTTCTGAATCGCGTCATATGACCAAACCATTCTTCTCTTTGGAACTTTTCCTTCTCATTGGCTTTATAAGTCCCTGGTTTTTTTAGTAAAGCTGGAGACGAATGGAAGGAACTCCATTCTGTGTCCATGTATTTATAAGCAGACTCTGCTCCAATTGAATAACAAATTTGCCACCTGCAGTTTGTAAATTGCGAATCAAGATTCAGAATTTACAATTATTTGAAACGCATTGAGATTGTATAAATTACCTGGCCAAAAGGGTAGAGTTTTTCCGCTTCCAGAACTGGAGAAAGAAGACTGCCCATGAAACGACACACACGAAGAAAAAGGGAAGTACAAATAGCTGCAAAGATCTGGAAATGAAATAAGCAAAATACAAGGTGTTAATGATTCGGATGACTAAAGGTTGACCAATGAAGTGCCCAAACGAAATGAGACATACCCAAAATCAACCAATTGCAAAAGAAGCCCAAAGGCAGCCGGAAAGAATAACCACTTCGTGTACATTCCAAGGAAAGCAAAATATGTTGCAATCTACATTGTAGTTCATATGACCAAATAAGACTAAGAAACAATGTGAAGTCACGTTCCATTTGAGACTATGTACATGAACAGAACTAGCAAACTATAAGCACTTATTTACTATTTTACCTTCGCTCCATAGTAAGCATAGATCTCATCAAGGGGTTGATTTGTAAAGTCCCGCCAGTTCAAAGCCCAACGTTTCAAAAGATGCTTTCTTTTTGTCTCATCTGTTAAAAAATGGACGTCACTCGCCCAAGCAAGACGATAACTGATAAGATTAACAATATGTAACAGTTGACATACCATGAATCGGAAAAACTTCTTTAACAATGGCTTCTTTTTCCAATTTCCACAAAAGTGATTCCCCAGGCTCCCATCTGACGTCTCTGCAGTTGGATTTCAGAATGACAGCAGACTCGCTCCTGTTGACCTGTCCATTACAGTCCATAATTTCAGCACACAGGTGCTACTTCTAACACACAAGAAAAGAAAATATGGTTGCTTTGTCACAAATAAATGACATAGGGCGAATCATTTCTTTCGTGTAAAGGGTGAAATTTCATTTTTCAGGAACTCAAAACTGATTCAGAAGAAAAGGTTTCTAGAACAAGCAGGTTTCACTCTTTTGCTTGGTTATCGTCAGGAAGCGTTATGGGTAAATGGACAGCACAAAGCTAGTGGAGGCTTGAAGGCCATGTCATGAAGCATAGAATATAGGTGACTTCTGTTTGCAGTCTCTGATTTATCGTCAGGAGTCACCGTGGGTATGTACTTTTATGGTAGAGAGGAACTGGAATGGGTATCAGTACCTAAACCCATCCCTGTGATAGGTATGGAAAAACCCCAATGTAATAAAATATGATTCCTGATCTTAACCCAAACACCACCTTAGAGATAGAAACTGTATACGAGTAATTGTTTATTGCATCTATACACTAGGGAATATTAGAGTGATGATATATATTATAAAAGTCATTTGTGATGTATCGTAAAAGAAAAATCTATAACTCACAATTCCATATATCATGTGATTGTAGCAACGAAAACGCTCACACCAACTAAACAATGATCCATCAGCTCCTTTGATAAAAGCGTCAGCCTCATCCCATTCAAATTGTAGATCCACACCTGCAACAAATAACAGATATTAAGAAAAACATCTTAACAGCACATCCCCAACAAAAATTTACAACTTCTGCAATTTCGCAACTTCACCTATTTGAGTTCTTTTCTTCAACTTTAACTCAACTGCTGCCTTTCCTATAACTTCCACTGGTGCTGCTAACTGAAAAGATCGAAATACCAACTCATATATAAGCAATAGATTGCACGTATATATTAAGAGTGTGTTTGAAATTGCTTACTTTTTCTGCTAATCTTTATTTTTTCTGCAAATCGGCAGTTTGAAGTTTTGATAATCCAAACTAATTCTGCTAATCTACTTATTTTTTAGCGTAATAAGCAGTTTCACTAAACATGTTGGGACGTGCTTATTTCAGATTAAATATTATATTTTTACCATCATATCCAAGCCAGTACCCATTATGGATAGATTCACTTCCTCATTCCCAATTTTTTTAGTCGTATGGCATTTTGTTTTTACAAAATAAGCAAATACAAAGACTATTTTATTTTCCTAAAGTGCAACCATCTTATAAGTGCTTATTCAAAGCCTAAAGTCTTATGCCTTCTTTTTACAAAATAAGCAAATACAAACACTATTATATTTCCTAAAGTGCTTATTCTTAACCATCATATAAGTGCTTATTCAAAGCATAAAGTCATATGGCATTTTTTTTTTACAAAATAAGCAAATACAAAGACTATTTTATTTTCCTAAAGTGCTTATTCTTAACCATCTTATAAGTGCTTATTCAAAGGATAAAGTCTTATGCCTTCTTTTAACATTCACAACAGAAACGTGTAACAAATATAAACAACTAAACAAACATTTTAAGGGTTTTACAAGGGTTTTAGAATTCAACAAAAAATCCATAACAAAACGAAAAAACAAACCTTTAGAAATTCATCATGAAGGCCAATAACAGTATCAACAAAGAAACCGATTTTCGAAAACTCATCAATAAGCACTTGAACACAATCATAACCATAACCTTCATTAATTTGATCTTTTATCCTTTTTGGTACCACCACTCCCATCTCATAACATATCCTTTCTTCTTCATTTTTTCCCTCCATTTTCACAATTTCAAACACCCAAAAAAAACCCACCCAATTCTTTTCTTTCTTTCTAATTTCCTAAATACAAAAAAATACAAATTCTAACCAAAAAAAAAAAAACCTTAAAATCAAGATTTTAACAAAAAACTAACAAAATGTCAACAAGATTAAAACTTTTTATAAATTCTTGAACCAAAACACAAATTCCAACAACTATTCAATTTTTTTTTTAAAAAAAACTAAAAATCAAGATTTTTTACAATTTCTTGAACCAAAACAAGAATTCAACATTTGGGTCAAAATTTTATTAGGGTTTATGAAAATGAGGATGGAAATTGGGTATTTTAACATAAACAAACAAAAAAACAGAGCGACACGTGTCTGAGAATTCGAGAAATGTGTGTGACACGTGGCAGGGTGGTGCTGACATGTAAATTGATCAAAAAAACAAGATGAACTTGAAGAAGAAGAAAAGAAAGATTTAAATGAAATGACAAAAAATGCAGCAGAGAATGTGCATTGTTTTTTGTGTTTGAAAAAAATGGTCCAACACAAGAAGAAGAAATAGTACTATTTTTATTCTTTTTTCAACGGAAATAAAACGCAGTGTTTTTTTGTTGTGAGAATATTTTTGAATTATGGGAATTTTGATGGTGATTTTTTGTTTTTTTTTTTTTTTTTTATTATTATTTTCTTCTCTTATTTGGATATATATACACTTTAGACATGATGATTCGATCTACTTTATACAATACCACATGATTCGATCTACTTATGAAAAGTTAGAAATACAACCGATAACTATTTTTTAACGATAATTTACTTATCTTACAATATTTATATCACAATTTATCTCATATGTTATAAGCAAGACTTGAGACCACAACCATTTAGTTCAGAACTTTTCACACAATATTAAATACCATTGAGACACAAGTCATTTGATACTAATAACTAGTACTTGTTAATCGATTGATGCACATTTACAAGAAAAAACTAACAGTTTAAAAAAAGAGATACAATAAGTGTGAAAAACAAAGTTTTATTTGTCTAGGTCACAAAATGTAAGCATCTTATATAGCAATTATTATATGTTTATAAACGTTATATCAGACATTCACACAACACCTAAGTTTTTTTTTGATAAAACGGTATATCACGCCACACCTCATGTATGTAAAATGACAACGTGGCGGGCTTGGAGCGGGGCGGCATCTTCATCTCCAAACCCGATTACCAAATCCATTCTCAAATCCCGCCTCAATCCTCATCGGGGTTGTAATTGGGATGCCCCGTTGGGGCACAATGCTCCCTAAAAATCCACCCCGTACCCTTCACGTATCTTATCAGGATGTCCTCATTGGGCGCGATTCTTGACCATAATGTTTGGCGAAGATAGCTGGCTGTTTGTTTCGATAAAGCGTTTGGTAACATAGTTCTATAGTCCTAATTAGTAAGTAGAAACATTAGTTGCTTGTAAATACTACTATAAATAGCATTTTGATTTTGAGCGTCTAAAAAAAAGTAGAAATGCTAGTTGCTTGTTTTCAAACAAGTATTTTGTGCAAAACGCTAACCACTAGTTGCTAGTTGCTTCAAAACGCTCCTAAACACTTGCTACCAAACATACCCCATACCAGCACCGTTTATGTTTATTACTGTAATTAGCAATAAGCCAATAATGCGAAGAAGAGAGAACATATTAATAATCATTTACGCATTAACCTTATTAAATCTTAAACGATAGTATTAAACATAAATAATGATACTTACAACGTTACAAATTACAAATTCTATAAAAAATATATGACATTAAACAAGCATCCAAGATATTACAGAAACATGATTTTATTACATAACATAATTCTATATGACCAGAGATATATACGTATATGCATATATATGTTTTGGGGCAGCACAGGGACATTATGCTCCGCTTCCCGCCCGAACCTATTAATATCTCAGTTTAAGACTCAAGTCCGCCCCGTAACTCAATAAGCATGCCTTGGCCGTCTCAGTTAGTTCGGTTTCGAGTTTCCTATCGAGTTCCATTTTTTGCCATCCTTACATGAATGTGATTCTTTAATACTTATTCCATCTCAAAATTATTGTTCATAGATAAAAGATACATAATTTTAAAAAAGCCGAACTATTACATTATTCAATCAATCAAATATTATTCTCACTCACTATATTTTTTTTTATTGATTGACACAAAAAATGAACTACATTATTTTATGACATCTAAAAAAAAAGAAAATGCGAGTAGAAGAGTACAGGGTTCGAAATAAAGAGTGTGAAACCCGGCCCCACAGTCCCAACGGTCAATTTCCACACACTATATAAACCACCTTCATTCATTCCAACTAACAAGAACCCCTAATTCAAATCAAATAATCAAAACCCTAACCCTAACAAACTCAATCAAATCAAATTAAACAACAATGGGTCAAGCCGAAAAGCTAATGAACCAAATATTCGAACTGAAATTCACAGCCAAAACCCTCCAACGCCAAGCCAAAAAATGCGAAAAAGACGAAAAAACCCAAAAACTCAAACTCAAAAACGCCATCCAAAAAGGCAACATTGACGGAGCCCGCATTTACGCCGAAACCGCTATCCGTAAACACACGGAGCAGTTAAACTACCTCCGTTTATCCTCTCGTTTAGACGCGGTTATCGCGCATTTAGACACACAGGCCAAAATGACCCACATTGCGAAATCCATGGGGTCGATAGTTAAGTCGTTGGAGAAGAGTTTGAATAATGGGAACTTGGAGAAAATGAGTGAGAGTATGGATCAGTTTGAGAAACAGTTTGTGAATATGGAAGTGCAGGCGGGGTTTATGGAGAGTTCGATGGCGGGCAGTACGAGTTTGGGGACGCCTGAAGGGGAGGTTAATAGTTTGATGCAGCAAGTGGCGGAGGAGTATGGTTTGGAGGTGTCGGTTGGGTTGCCGAAAGCTGTTGGGCGTGTGGTGAATGCGAGTGAGAAAGTGGTTGCTCAGGAGGAGGGTGATTTGGGTAGGAGGCTCGCTGAACTTAAAGCGCGTGGGTAAATTTGTGTTTTTTAGGATTTGTCGGGTTTATGTTTAGTTTCGTGCTTATGTTTTATGATATATGTGGTGTTTAAAGTTTCGTTTATTATAGCGTGTAACGAAACTGATTTTGATTATATGATTATCTAGGGGACGAATAATTGCTTTAGGGTAGCTGCGACTATGATATGTTCTGATTAGTTTAATGTAAACTACTAAATGATTAGAATTTGGCAAGTAGTCAGAAAGTTGATTATGTGATTATCGAACTTTAATCAGCAGAGAAGTGTATCCAAACACTATCTTACAACTCGTTTTCTTACGGTTGATCATCTGATATTGATTATTCCATGTCATGTGATTGCTTTCAACATGCAATGCTAAATTAAACACTAGTAAAGTCTTATCTAGTGTGGACATGATATGGAGATATTGTATTTGGAGTTCAGCTGATGATACATGCTGCTGATAATATCATTTACTTTNTAATAGTTTGATGCAGCAAGTGGCGGAGGAGTATGGTTTGGAGGTGTCGGTTGGGTTGCCGAAAGCTGTTGGGCGTGTGGTGAATGCGAGTGAGAAAGTGGTTGCTCAGGAGGAGGGTGATTTGGGTAGGAGGCTCGCTGAACTTAAAGCGCGTGGGTAAATTTGTGTTTTTTAGGATTTGTCGGGTTTATGTTTAGTTTCGTGCTTATGTTTTATGATATATGTGGTGTTTAAAGTTTCGTTTATTATAGCGTGTAACGAAACTGATTTTGATTATATGATTATCTAGGGGACGAATAATTGCTTTAGGGTAGCTGCGACTATGATATGTTCTGATTAGTTTAATGTAAACTACTAAATGATTAGAATTTGGCAAGTAGTCAGAAAGTTGATTATGTGATTATCGAACTTTAATCAGCAGAGAAGTGTATCCAAACACTATCTTACAACTCGTTTTCTTACGGTTGATCATCTGATATTGATTATTCCATGTCATGTGATTGCTTTCAACATGCAATGCTAAATTAAACACTAGTAAAGTCTTATCTAGTGTGGACATGATATGGAGATATTGTATTTGGAGTTCAGCTGATGATACATGCTGCTGATAATATCATTTACTTTATTTAGAATTGCTGTTTGGTGATTCGATAACAATAAAAGTTAGATTCTACAATTGACCGTATCTTCTGCAATCGAATAATGAAAGATTCTCTTATTTAGTGTCTTTATGTTTCTAGATATTGCTACAATAGAAAGGAACTTACGCAATACACGAAAAAGGCTAAAGAAAACACAACACCAAACGCATATATGATATATAGATGCTCATATGCCCTAACTCTATAACCTTTCGAGCCTCTTGGTTTTGTTATGTTTGCCATCTTTGATAGCATAAGGGTTAAATCCAAAACACTTCATCTGGATTCTTTGGAAAAGGGTGGGTTTAGGGGGCGATATGTAAAACCCGAGTGAATCCAGAAACCACCCGCTTCTTCCATACAGACCTACAATGTGGCCTCCATTTGTCAAGAAATTGAAGGGTGTTCCTTCCTCAACCCCAAATGGCCCATATGTTCTTTGGTTGGTTTTAAATGTGAGTGATCGAATCACAGGGCCGGCTCCGTAGACCACAGGAGAATAGTGCCCACTAACACTTATTAGAACTTCCTCAGGAAATCGCAGCTTAATCTGAAGTTAATTCATAAGAATTTACATTATTTGATATGCAATATAAGATAAAGCATAGCAACATTCAGCTAGAATGTTAATGTTGTACCTGAGCACTTTTAGTTCCACCCATGCCTCCATGTTTTTCTGCGAGTAAGGGTTTAAAATTGTTATCATATGTCACACGGATCGAGTCTATGCAACTACTGTAAACAAGAGTGATCTCTCTAATTCCATCGTGTACTCCATCATCCCAATGATTCCCGCAGTTTCCTCCCCATGTTCCAAATAGCATGCTCTTCTCCTGGTGTATCCATACATAAAAAAGTTCGAACAAAAGGTGGTTAGTAAGGTATTAAAATAAGTTTTAGATTAAATTAAGCATATGGTAAGGGGGTCATACCATGGTGTAAAAAAAGTTTATATTTTGTTTTTTGCTAAATGAAGCCTTTAAAGAACAGAGCGTGTGGCTTGTACCGATTGTTTTGAACCCAATTGCGGACGGCCTTACTCTATATATAAAGAGCAAACAAAGTAATACCAAGCTAAGCATCCGATTCCAGTCGACATAAAAAGTAATTATTTAATGGTAAGCATATATAAAACATGCAGAGTTTGATTCCTTTACATAAAACATGCATAGTCTGATTCCTTAACATAAAACATGCACCTTGGTTTGTGGACTAAAAAGGGTAAAAAGTTACTTTCCAGAACATTATATTGCATATATACTGTAATATTTATCAAATGTTTTTTTTACTATTTATAAACTATTCAATGAATGGTAAGAAAGTTATTAGTCTTTGATGGTTAGTTTTCTTTACATGTTAATTAGTCCTTAGGTTTTCTTTCTTAGTCGTTTCGTTAGTCATTCAGTTATCACTGTTAGTCCTTGAATTATTATTATTATTATTATTATTTTACATTATAAGTCTCTAAAATATGTAGTCCTCAAGCTTTATTTGTTAGTCTTTTCGTTAGTCTTTGGGTTTTGGTTTAGTCATTCCGTTGGTCATTCAATTTCCATTGTCGAATTCTTATTTTTACATCATTAATCCCTAAAATGTATAGTCTTTAGGTTTTCTTTGTGTCAGTCCTTTCGTTAGTCATTGGGTTTCAATTGTTAGTCCTTGATTTTATTTATTTTTTTATTTTATTATTATTTTTTTAAGAAATAAATATTACATTTCGTTTACGCAAAAGTTTAATAAGATTATGTATGTAGTTTGTTTATATTAGTTTATAGTTAAAGGCAATAGCTTGCTAACTTACCCATATTTATGAGGGTGTTTATGCATTTAAGTTTCTTATGAACAATAAATTTCCATTGTTAGCCTCTAAATTCTTTTTTACATTGTTAGTCTCTAAAATGCACAAATTTTGACTTAAGTGTGATACCATTTATTTAAATTATGTAATGTTTTTGTTTCAATATGTTGTTTTATTTAACATGGAAAAAATGTGGCGGCCCGGGTAAACTTACAAACCTGGGTTATGTGGTAGCGTGTGTTCCATCGATTTTTTATCATAAAAAATAAACTTATTTAATTTATATTAAATTTACTCCTACCGCAATGTGTGGACCAAAGTTACTTTTTTTTCCCTTCCTTTTCTTTTTGAACAGAGATTTCATTTCACTCCTCACAAATGGAGGTAATTTGAACACAACAAGTTACATCGAACATAATGGGCAAAATCGAAACCGACTTGCCAAACAAAATACACAAGGTAACAAGTTAAGCCAAAACAAGACATACACCATAATAGTTGTGACAGACTACATCAACACCATACAAGGGTGGGGGGAATCACCAGAGTGAGCTTTTGGTAGACACAACCATATGAAGTTGTAGCTTGACCAAAGTACATAAAGTACATAAAACATACAAAGAAGATAAAACTAAGCATCCTTAAAGGAGCCAAACCTAAACCAAACAGATCTAAAGTTGAAACCCAAGGCAGCATCAAGCCATCGATGATGGACCACAACAGATCTAAGCAGAGGAGACCGGAAGGCAACTGATCTGAGCAGAACAGCGGTGGCGGCAGCTGGGAGATGACAGATCTGTGGGTAAGGACTTTTATTGAAGGAAGGGGAAAGTACAAAAAGGATGGGATAAGGTGGTCCGGACGGCCGGCCAAAACCGACCGCCGGATTTTTTTAGAGAGAGGGTGGAGTTAGGTTGGAGTGCTGTGATTTATTTTTTAGAGAGAAGGTGGAGGATATTTTTTAGAGAGAAGGGGAAAGTTACTCGTTGATACATAAGATGAAACTTTTTGCATTTGTTTATGATTTTAAGATTTGGGTGGTGGGTGGAAGTTGTGGCTCGCAATGGTGAGCTAATATTGATACACATATAACTTGTATGAAACAATTTCAGAGTATTCAAAATAAATTATTACTAAGATTAACAGGAATACAGATTCTAGATAAAACCTATATAAATTCCTACAACAATCAACCTAGTTTTGAACTATATGTGATTTTGTTAGTTAATGTTAATATATCCTTTGTTTTGAATAAAAAGCTCACATCATCACAGAATATTCAGTGACAAATGATTTATCGTCCTAAAATATGTTCTGAAACTCTTATAAGCATATGATCATGATACATGGCAAACTTAAAGTCAAAGAAGCATTTGGAAAAGGTAACATGGACAGAGAACATATTTACACTGAAAACGCATTCCGTCAAACGATTGAATTACCTCTGAGTCTCCAATTAACCTTCTCACCTTGACGCGGCTGTTGCGCGTCTCGACACACAAGCAAAAAGGACAAAAATTAGTAAGTCTATGGGATTGATTGTGAAGTCACTTGCATCGACTTTAAATACTGGTTATCTGCAAAAGATGAGTAAGACCATGGATCAGTTTGAGAAACAGTTCGTGAATATGGAAGTGCAGGCTGAGTTTATGGAGAGTTCGATGGCTGGAAGCCGGGTATTACGAGTTTTATTACTTCGGAAGGAGAGGTTAATAGTTTAATGCTGCAAGTGGCGGAGGAGTATGGTTTGGAAGTGTCGGTTGGGTTGCCAAAAGTGGCTGGGCATGTGGTGAAAGGGAGTAAGAAAGTTGTTGTGGGGGAGGAGGATGATTTGGGTAGGCGACTTACTGAGCTTAAAGCCCGGGGTAAATTTATGGTTGTTTATGATTTAGGATTTGTGCTTTTTAGGAGTATGGTTTTATGTAAATTTGGATTTGATTAGTTAATGTTTTGTTTGCCGTTTACGTTTTGTGATACTTAGAACTAGTAAATTTGCATATATGTCGTGTTTGAAATTTGGTTCATAAGTTGCGTGTTTAGCTAGTTGAGATCAGTCTGAGCATAGTGAAATCAATTTTGATTGCTGTATATGATTATTGAGGGGGTCATATTATCGCTTTTGGATAATCACATTAAGGGTGCCTGCAACAAAAATACGGAGTGTACTGTAGTGATTTTGATTACTGCATCACTATTTAAACAGCTCGTTTGATTTTGATTATTGCTAGCTAGTTAATTACATCTGAAATGCGATGATATATCGTAGTAAGTGGTTATTCGGAATAGTTATTTTAGTCTACTTGGGACATGATACGTGGATATTGTATTTGGGTTTAGACGATGTTACATTCCGTTGGTGATGTCATTATTTTTATATAGAATTGTTGTTTAGTGATTCGAAACAATACTTACAGATTCTAGAATTGGGTTTATGGTATATCCGTAGAATCATTACAAAGTGTAGATTAAAAATTACCTCAGCTTCTGCAATCAAACAATGAAAGATTCTATTATTTAGTGTCTTTATGTTTCGAGATATTGTTACAATAGTAAGGAACTTATGCAATACATGAAAAAGGCTAAAGAAAACACAACATGAAACGCATATATGATATATAGATGCTCATATGCCCTAATTTTATAACCTTTCGAGCCTTTTGTTGGATCTAGGGGTTCTGGAGTAATGGCTAACGTATATGAATAACTAACAATCGGTAAACCGGACTACAACTTATTGCTTTGAGTCGAGTGCTCTCTATCCTTAAAGCAATTTCGCCCCCACCGTTTCAATAGAACACGTGTGCTAAGGGTTATTGGCGAATCACTTCCCAAGATAAAACAAAGCAACGGGTAGTGCTCCTTATCAACAATGCACGGTTGGTGATAAGCCGATTGAACTACTGAGTTTCAAGGTTTTCTGGACACTAAATATTGTGTTTCTTAAGCAACACAATAATTCAGCAATCTGGTATATAGGAGAAGTGTTTTTGGTGTATTAAAAGAATGAATTTCGTGTATATCAAAGGCATATGGCTGCTGGGTATTTATAAGGCATATCGTGACTCTTCAAAGAGTCACATGCCCCTTCAATAACCTTTACCGACGCCCTTTTTGAGTCACAGAAGGAGCCAACCAACACAACCCTTTGAACAGTCGCGACACTTCAATGGTCACAGATCTGTTGCTAACTGTCATAACTGTCAATACAGATAGTTATTTATGAAACGTTGCATTGGTTCCCATTTAATGGGCTGATCCATCATCTAATAGCGAGCCCTTTTGTAAGTATATCATACAAAAACAGAGTCCAAGGCCCACTATCATATAAACAAAGATATAAACTTAACTTCGTTTCATTCAAACTGAAATCCACCAAATACAATTCTCTGATTCCTAAGACTCAACCCAAATGACAAGGTTTATCTTCTCTATTTTGAAAATTCCCCAGCAAACGTCAAGTGCAAGAGTTAACATGTGAGTTAGTTAGATTCAAAGAAAATATGATGCGGTGCACTGTTGTGGAGGCTGATAAATTAAGCAGTATGGAGGTTAATTGCTCAAATTCTCATCTTTTATTTTAATTTGACGTGTGAAGGTGATGATAAGCTATATTTCATTTCTTCTGTTTGTAGGAGACTTGTTCCTCTCAGAGAGACCAAATATCAGTCCTACAACATCAGTTGGCTGCTGCTAACCACAAACTCGAGGTACAGCTTTACTATTTTTAAAGTACACATATCTCTTGCGATCTTCAAAATTAGCTATAGAGAAACGGACAGTATTATTTTAGGGTAGCTTGTGCGTTAATTATTGTTACTGAGGGTGGTGAATTGGATAGTTGGTCAATGCCTAAACGTGATGATTGCTTTTTGCTGATGTGTGCAGGCTTCTGCTGTGTTAAATGTTGATATTTTGACGCTTCTCAAATTTTATTTTCATGAAGACTTTAGGAAAACAGTTGTTTCAGGTTTAAGTGTTGATCTTTTTTTATGCAGTTTCAGGTAATATGTTTTCAAGTTGCCATTCTTGTTTCTTATCTTTCTTTTTTCAGCCGTGCCGGATCTCTTGCGATTTTCAAAGTTAGCAATAGAGGCTCAAGGCTGTGATGGAACTTATCTAAAAAAGCTGTCTGACTACATAGTTCCAGCGTTTGTGGAAGCTTTACATAAGGTAATGGTGGTACTATATATAAATATTTATGTTTGTTTCTTTCACCTCGTAAAGATATGTGCAATCCGTGTTGGTCATNCAACCTAACCAGATTCCGAAAACCTTGGGGGTGTTATGCATAAATAAAGGTGGAATATTACACCTTGAACCTTTACGTAGTGAAAGCGCTCAAGTCTAACTAGGGTAAGAATGGTTGAACCAAAGTCATTGAACCATCTTCCTTTATATGTTAGACGGAAACGCCTCACGCATATCCTTCCTCTCATTGATTCAATCATGTGAAGATTAGACCCTTTACTTGGCCATGGGTCTGCATCTTGGTTTCTCAGAATGTTTCAGAGCCAAGCCCTTGAGCTCCTTTGAAGCGGCCTCACTTCTACATTCAGATAGGTGGCTTATCAAAAGTGTTCCCGTAACTAAAACACCCCAACACAAAAATGTGTTATAAGTCCATTAAGAATTAAAATTCAACCTCCAACTTCATTACGGTTCCAAGTTCCACTAAGCCTGGGATGGTGTGTTGTAACGTCGCAGAACTTCAGTCACGTTCGGATGATGTACTTTTACTTGAACTCGAGACTTGGTGAAATACCAAGCGTCAAGGCAAGGTTCCATCATGGGTGACTATTTTTATGTGGGCTTAATCCCATCCCTCATATACTTCAATCAGTTTATGCGTAACAAGTTCTTACTCGATTGTAAAAACTAACGGTGATCACCCTAACTTTACAAACTGATTGAGTTTCATATGGCTAAGTCCAATACGTTGGGAATTGACATGCAACATAATTGACGACTTAACATGGTCGTTGTACAATTATTATTACCAAGGAATTAGCCTTTATGATTCGTTCCTTTATATATTTGAAAAAGAAAACTATATCATGACAACATGCCATAGTAAAACTTGTTATAAACAAGCTTCTTCGATCCTAAGACTTCATCCCCACCAAATGCTAGTAACTAACCACTTGTGGATGCACATGAAAGTCTTCTTAATCAATAATGCAAATGGCAACAACATATCCTATGACACTAAGCAAGCGTCTTTGCTTAATAAACCAAATTTCATAGATTTCTTCAAGTAAGTAAATACCATCGAAATGCTATAAACATTTAAATGGATGCTTGATAAATGGTTATGCTCATAACAGTGACAACCGAACCATAAAATTTATTCATTGTTCCTTTCAGAACAAATAAAGAAATGAAAATCCCATATTTCTAGATTTTCATCCGCCAATTTTAACAAGAGTAATAGCATTCATGCAAATGAGATATAAAATTCATCATAATTATATCTTTTAGTAAAAATATACATCATGCAACAACTGAAATATAAGATACTTTTAGTATCATTTATTTTCATTCCAGTTAACAGTTAATGCAATATAAGATCGGCATCGATTTTGCCTCTTGCCAACACTGACAACCCTTCTTCAATGCTATGATACATCAAAATACATATATAACCGCCAAGTTACCGTTACCGCCAAAATGACTTATACAGATCTTATGACCACATACAGTTACAGATGCACAAAATTTTATAAGAAAAGTATCCCTTTCACATCTTTATTTGCTATAAGTCGGTTAATGATCATAACAGATAAACCATTATTCAAAAGTCAAAACAGAGTAACAAACAAGTTTTTTTTTTCAAGAGAAGTCACTAATAAGTCAATTAGTCAATATTGTCTTGGCGACTATAAGATATCACATAAGACTCGCATAAAATCCATAAATAAAATATTATGTTATTCCACCACAAGCATGCGAATCTTAATATCTCCTTAATAGGAAATAACAAATATCTAATTTTCAGATTTCATATTTGATATATTTAATTAACCAAATGTTAACTCTGTTACACAATTCCTATGTTCATTATGGCCCAATATACATAACCGTTACTCGCCAAAACCATAAGTCGGTTCAACATGCATAAACAGAGTCTCATGTTGGCATACATACACATACTTATATTTTCATTAATCTGGGAATATGCAAAATGAATTCATTGCCAATATATACTATGCATGTTCATACGAAATATAAAATATTAACATGTACTATATGTATATGTGTATGTAAGAAAAAGTGAAAAACATACCAGATCCCAATGTTTGAACAGGCTTTTACCATGTGACCATATATATCAATGTTTCAAACTCTCTTTGTCATCTCCGAAGATTTCCCTTCAAACGTTTTCTGTGTCACTAGTCTTGTCTTTAACAGATTCAAAATCTCTTTTACGATATCTCATGATAGTTGATGATCACTATCATTCGACGCCATTACTCAAGTGGAAAATTGCTTTAAGATTGTTGGATCTAGGGGTTCTGGAGTAATGGCTAACGTATATGAATAACTAACAATCGGTAAACCGGACTACAACTTATTGCTTTGAGTCGAGTGCTCTCTATCCTTAAAGCAATTTCGCCCCCACCGTTTCAATAGAACACGTGTGCTAAGGGTTATTGGCGAATCACTTCCCAAGATAAAACAAAGCAACGGGTAGTGCTCCTTATCAACAATGCACGGTTGGTGATAAGCCGATTGAACTACTGAGTTTCAAGGTTTTCTGGACACTAAATATTGTGTTTCTTAAGCAACACAATAATTCAGCAATCTGGTATATAGGAGAAGTGTTTTTGGTGTATTAAAAGAATGAATTTCGTGTATATCAAAGGCATATGGCTGCTGGGTATTTATAAGGCATATCGTGACTCTTCAAAGAGTCACATGCCCCTTCAATAACCTTTACCGACGCCCTTTTTGAGTCACAGAAGGAGCCAACCAACACAACCCTTTGAACAGTCGCGACACTTCAATGGTCACAGATCTGTTGCTAACTGTCATAACTGTCAATACAGATAGTTATTTATGAAACGTTGCATTGGTTCCCATTTAATGGGCTGATCCATCATCTAATAGCGAGCCCTTTTGTAAGTATATCATACAAAAACAGAGTCCAAGGCCCACTATCATATAAACAAAGATATAAACTTAACTTCGTTTCATTCAAACTGAAATCCACCAAATACAATTCTATGATTCCTAAGACTCAACCCAAATGACAAAGTTTATCTTCTCTATTTTGAAAATTCCCCAACACCTTTTGGTTCTGTTATGTTTACCATCTTTGGTATGGTTAGATCCTTTAAACTTCATCTGGATTCTTTTGGAAAGGGTCAGTTTAGGGGGCGATACGTAAATCCCGAGTGAATCCAGAAACCAACCGCTTCTTCCATAAAGACCTACAATGTAGCCTCCATTTGTCAAGAAATTGAAGGGTGTCCCTGCCTCAGCCCCAAATGGCCCATATGTCCTTTGGTTGGTCTTAAATGTGAGTGATCGAATCACAGGGCCGGCTCCATAGACCACAGGACAATAGTGCCCACTTACACTTATTAGAATCTCTTCAGGAAATCGCAGCTTAATCTGAAGTTAATTCATAAGAATTTACATTATTTCATATACAATTTAAGATAAGTATACCAAGATTTGTCGAGAGTGTTGTACCTGAGCACTTTTGGTTCCACCCATGCCTCCATGTTTTTCAGCCAGTAAGGGTTTAACATTGTCATCATATGTCACACGGATTGAGTCTATGCAACTACTGTATATAAGAGTGATCTCTCTAATTCCATCGTGTTCTCCATCATCCCAATGATTCCCGCAGTTTCCTCCCCATGGTCCGTATAGTATGCTCATCTCTTGGTGTATCTAAACAAATGAGATCGTGTTTGAAATTTCCAAAAAAAGGTGGTTAGTAAGGCACTAAGACAAGTTCTAGATCAAATTGAGCATATAGTGAGGGATATCATACCATGGTGAGTCAAAAAATTTATTTGTTGTCACTTGTCAGAACGATGTAGCCTTCAAAGAATGATGTAGCCAAATGTAGCTTGTACCAAAGTATTTCTGTTTAATTGTTTTGCACCCACTTACTAAGTATATATATAAAGAGCAAAGAAATTAGTATATACTCGTATCAAAGAAAGCATTTGGTTCCGGTCAAACGCAAAGGTGTTTGTTTAAGTTAAGCATACATAAAACATGCACGTACTGTTTCTGATTCCATTACATAAAACATACATGCACTGTTTCTGATTCCATTACATAAAACATGCACTGTTTCGATCTGATTCCTTTACAATTAACATGCACCATATTTGTGGATTTAAAAGGGAAAAAAGTTACCTTCCAGAATACCCTGCTCATAAATCTTGCTTTTTCTTTTGCATACAAATCTTGCCAAGATTCTGAGATATTTTCCAGTTACAGCTCCTTTAGACACCACAGCACCTTCCTATGTAACATCTTTTTTAGAACAAAAACAAATACTCCGTACTACAATCAAAGCAAGATAAGTGGTTTGAAGTGGCCACGTGATTTACCTTTTATGCATTTGTTTATGAATCTCAGATTTTTGGGTGGCGGGTGGAAGTGGTGGCTGGCAATGGTGAGCTAAGAGTGATACACCACAAACTTTCATGAAACAAATTCACAGAGTATTCAAAATAAATTATTACTAAGACTGATACTAAATTCTAAATAAATTTCTTCATTAATCAACCTAGCTTTTAACTTTAAATTTTTAGTAAATGTTATACACATATATATATTTTTTTGGGTTAATGGCTTGATAATGTATGATAGTTGTCAAGATTTCCTTCTATATATATCGAACAATTTTTTTTTTCTATTCTATGTACTAAACTTGCTTTTTTAGTCTTTTTTATGTATTTTATGACCATTTTGACCTTCATTTTATTAACCTAGGAGGGGCAAAATGGTCATAAACTATACAAAAAATACCAAAAATGCAAGTTTAGTACATAGAATAGTAAAAAAAATAAAAAATAAAATAATAATAAAAATAAAAAAATTGTTCACTATGATGTATTTACTATTTAGAGGCCATTAGCCCTATTTATTTATTTATGTTGGAAGTATTAAGATCAAATTCAACTTTAATCATGTTTTAGAACCTTAGCCACATTACTATGTTATTATTTAGTATTTGTAATAGTTTGCGGCCATGTAAACACACATGCTAATAAGGCTGCATAAACGTATGGTCTGGGCCATAGGCTAACAGACCTTAGATAGTTATTAGATATGTCGAATTTGACAGTTAAAGTTAGTTAGGACAGTTATATGACAGTTACTTATGAAGGGACATGTCTGTTAGTTCATTTGAACCATCACAAACCTTCATAAACATACCTATTCATTTAGTATTTATAGGATCATGTAATAACAGTTATAATCATCAATAAACACTTAGTATTTCGTTTTACTTTTCCCTCCATTGTTCTATTTTGTCTATTTATTACATAACACCTCTGCACACACTTACTTTCTTAAACACTCACATTTGTTTATCACATCATGGTTAACACAAACACCTATATTGATGATAAATGGTCAAGACTGCAAAGAAAAGGATTTGGCCATTCTAATAATTGGCAACAGAGCAAACCTGGGAGGCCTTTGAGGAACAGACTACAAGATGAATTCATTCAGAGACAAATGAGAAGAGAAAGAAAGTCAAGACTTGGAAATTGCATAAGGCAAATCTTAAATGAGTGCAAAGAAATGCTTAGAAAGAAGATAGAGGAGATTGAAGTTTACAACCATGCACTTCCACAGTCCCATAATGATTCTGACAAGCACAAGAGATACAGGTGCTATGAATGTGGAATAAGGGGACATATTGAAAATAATTGTCCAAACAATGAGAAGATCACTGAAAACTCAAAAATCCAAGAAGAAAATGTGCACACTCAGATTCTATACCCTCTATACCCTGAAAGCATACACCTATCAACTGATTTCATGATTGAAGGTACTGATGAGGGAAACTGGGATAGAATTTGGTACATAAGCAAACATCTTGAAAGGCATGTTTGCTCAAACAAGAACATGTTTGGTAAATTAAAAGAAAAATTCAGTGCAGAGAAGTTGCAAGACTTGCACAAACTGTTATTCATACATGGAATTGGAGAAGTTAACATCAGAATGGGAGAGAGATTATGTGCATACCTGGTGTACTCTATACACCAGATGTGACATTGAATATCTTATCAGCAAATCAACTGGAAGCCCAAGGTTTGGATCTGACATTCAAAGGCAACAAGTGCAGACCTGTGCACATGTTCAAAGATCCAACAGACTGTTTTTTTGATCAAAACAAAATGAACCTGAGACAGAACAAGTACATGGAGGATTACTTCAAGTTACTTGATGAAAGTACTCACTATGATGAAGGAAAGACATAAAAGAAGGATGTCTTGACACAGAAGTGTCACAAATGTGGAGAAATTGGACACCATGCTTTTGCATGTCCAACCATACCAACAACAGTTGAAGACACACCAAGAGAAGGAGACTATGTCTATATAAAAGGTGTATTCTACCCAACTAAAATTAGCTCATTTAATGAATATGTTTCTTTTCTTGACCTTTTGAAAAATGATTATATAATCAGTCAAGAATGGGACATATTTAGGGACAAATTTAACAAAGCTTTCAAATGGTTTTATGATGTATATCTTAAAAGAGAAATGCCTGGTCCCATACACCCAAAGATAAATGGCATAGAGATACATTTAATGGATCTTTATAAATTACTGTTGAAACCTTAGGAGGATACCTAAGTGTATTTTTTTGCAAAAGAATTTGGTTATATAGCAGAGATGTTTGGCCTATCACATGATTATGGTGAAGAGATCAAGAAGTGTTACAATCAATACTTAGATGTATTTAAGTGCTACTATAGCACATCAAGGGTATCACAAGTGGAACAAGGAACTGTTCCAAAGAAGACCACATCCACTGTGGTTAAAGGCAAAGAGATTAACTACCTTGGTGATCATGAAGATCAAGTGATAGCACCCATTGGACTAGACAGTCAAGAGAAAAGAAAGATTGAACACTTTGGAGTTAAATTGGAAGATCTGAACAACAAACATCAAGCAATTTACCAAATGGAGACAAAAGACCATTTTGAAAAGGGAAGCACAAGTATGAAAGTAAAGAAGGAAGAAAGGGACACAAACAACAATTCTAGTGATGATTTTTCCATCATTAGTTGATTACATCAAGAAAGCAAGTAGAGAAGGAAAACAGATTTAAGGTTTTTGATCTTATGGGGGAGATTGTTGGAAGTATTAAGATCAAATTTAACCTTAATCATGTTTTAGAACCTTAGCCACATTACTATGTTATTATTTAGTATTTGTAATAGTTTGCAGCCATGTAAAACACATGCTAATAAGGCTGCATAAACGTATGGTCTGGGCCATAGGCCAACAGACCTTAGATAGTTATTAGATATGTCGAATTTGACAGTTAAAGTTAGTTAGGACAGTTATATGACAGTTACTTATGAAGGGACATCACAACCCTTCATAAACATACCTGTTCACTTAGAGCAAGTGGAGTGGTAACGTGGGTATAGCGTTAAGGGGACCTTAACGCGTGATGCGCGTGGGATTGTTTACGCACTTTGTTTTACCTCTTAAGGGATCTCAAGAGGCTTACAATCCCCACCAGGCATTGTACCTGACCGATGTAGTATAGTGTAGTGGCAAGTACCGGGGGATTGATCGTTCTCTCACAGGGAATAGTGTTCGTTAGGTTAAAGACTACTCTAATTAAGGTCTAAGGATGGAGGATGATTATTTTTGTATTTTTATGTTTTTATGAAAGCAGTAAAATCTCGGTTTTGAAAGAGTGGGCGGAATTAGTTGCTAGTCAACTAACCCAAGTATCTACTTATGCGAATTAAATCAAAGTTTTGAGAAAACAATGGTGGAAAGTAGTGTTTACTTAGATTTCAGTTACTCCCTATACTATCTTTTAACCATGTAATTAGTAGTGAGTTTGCGTGGATGACGGTGCATTCCTAACAAGTCGTAGGGAGTTGCGTCAATCCCTAACCTATATAGCTCTACCTCCACTATATGACGAGATAACGCAAGTAATCCTATCATAAGCTCACCAGATAGCAACGTACGCAGAATACTACCTTAAAATCGAATTAACGCCACATACATCACGTTTCCATAAGACGTTCAATGCTTGTTACCGTATAGGAGAGTTACCATTTTCTTAAGTCTAACGTAATGAAACATCTGCCCCAAATCAACAATCCCAACAACACATCACATTGATGAATGCAATAGTAGGTTCATTAGATCTAACTCAAGACCACCATTTTTAGCCTAGCATGTTAAAGAAAGAAAAGCACAAACATAAATCATACAAACACATAGGCATATTGTATGGATAGAATAAAAGACTTACTGATTTAAACATGCAAGTTAGGAGGGGTAAAAGTACCCTCTAAAGTCTGTGATACACGAGCCTATGGGTTTATAACCGCTTAAGTTCTCCACCATAGTCCCTCCTCTTAAAAACAAAAAATCGTCTATATATATAGATAATAGACGGCTGAACGCGTCAGCCAAGGTGTGACGCCGTCC
>LBNU01003557.1:13673-28779 GCA_014162995.1 Artemisia annua | reverse complement strand
TAAAATTTAAATTAATTGCATTAAGTAGATAACTTGGGTTAGTTGACTAGCACTAATTCGCGCCACCCTTCAAAACCGAGAAATTTAGCTCTTTCATTAAAAACATAAAATACAGAAAATAATTCAATCACCACCCTTAAAACCTTAATTAGAGTAGTCTTTAACCTAACGAACACTATTCCCTGTGAGAGAACGATCAATCCCCCGGTACTTGCCACTACACTATACTACATCGGTCAGGTACACTGCCTGGTGGGGATTGTAAGCCTCTTGAGATCCCTTGAGAGGTAAAACAAAGTGCGTAAGCAATCCCTACGCATCAGTCACCATAAGTCCAAATATATGTAAAAACTCATTTTTGTCACCCGAAATACTTATTGGGCCTAAATTTCACTATTGGGCCCGTTAACCCAATATAAGCCCAAAAACATATATTACGAATTAAGTTACGTTATATATATCGTTATATATCGAAATTAATTTTTACACGTCCGATAACAATTTTTTTTGGTCAAAAAGTCAAAGTTGGAAAACACTCATTGGGCTTGGCTAGTGTTCACCGAACACCCTTATTGGGCTCAAAAAGTCCAATTGGCCCAATAACCAATTTTAGTGTTTTTAATTTATATAACTTTTATAATTAAACATAATTAACACTTCTAATTATGTTTACTCCTCAAAATATCAAGTTTGGTCAAAATTATTTTTATTCAACTAACAATAATATGTTTCGACCCAAAATATTTATTTTCTCCAAAAATTGTATTTTTAACTAATTAATTATAATTAGTTACGGTTAATTCGATATATAATTAATTATAATCTTACAAGCAAAAATCTCACCAATTCACCACTTGAGCAAAAAAAAAATTTGTTTTTCAAACCCCAATAATTTCACAATTTTTATTTGTGCCGATTTATGTATATATACATATAAGTGTATATATCGTCTTAAATTCGCGTGATTAGTGTAAATCACATTTGTACCACCAAATTAGTACCACAAGCAACAAGTTTTACCACACAAGCAAGAAATATACATATTAACTCATAGCATTTAATGTGGTCGAATTTCATGCATGCAAACCCAATATGTATATAGTTGTCAACTTAACAAAACATATACATTTAGCACTTGGTAACACCTTTGATCATCATAAAAACATGATATAAACAAGATTAGAAAAGTTTTGATGATAGCTTACAAAGGGTGTGTTGGTTCGTGGCTAGCAAGAACAAGAGGAGACCCAAATCACTTCAAGTTTAACCCAAATCACCTTATTTATACCCAAAACACTTGATTTTAGTACCCAATTGATCTTGATCTTCAAAAAAATATATGTTTAGTGTGTGTGTGTGTGTGTGTGTATTCGGCCAAGAGAAGAAGCAAGAAGAAGATGAGATGAAAAATGATCCAAGTGACTAGTTAAAGAGGTAATTTGGATAATAGATTTGGTTAAATGGGTGCATTATGGTTAAAAGGGTTACTAGTGGTTAATAAGGTGTTTAACTTTGTTTCATAGTGGGGGAGGTGAGGTGTGGCCAGTTATGGCATCCAAGGGAGGGGGAAAGAAATATTTGATTCCCCGTTGGTATATCGTGTGTCGGTTTAAGCTTAAACGTAACCGTAACGTCCCGGTTTGACGTTTTTGGACACGTATACGTAAAATAAAGTTTTTAGCCATGATTTTGTCAGAAATATAATAAAATGACTTTACTGACTCAAAAATATATTTTCTTGACTTTTACCATAAGTGCTGTAGTGTCGGTTCAAGGTCGGCGTTGTTTTTCAGAAAAATGTGAGAAAGCTCTCAGTAAATTACGAGACTTTTCAGTAACTATCCAGAATAGATTAATTTGTGTTTACTGATGAAAATAAACTTTTTCAGTAGTGACTGTAAGCTACAGAGTGCAGGACAGCTCCCGAAAATGTTCTGAAATGTACAGAAACATGCAGAAATGTGCAAAAATTCATATAATACTCAAAGGAAATATAATAAATAGAAATTTATTATTAAATTAATTTGTGAAAAATACCATTTGTCACACATATCCCCTAACATATTAGCTTGTCCAACTCCGTAAGCCCAATATTAATCTATTACAATCTCTATGACTGTAGAACTTTTGAAGCTAAGTAATCACCATGCTTAATCCATAAAGGATTAACTTGGAGACCCACTGTGAGTGTTGCTTGATGTTGACACTAGCGGAATTTATATTCTATGATCGAGGATCACTGTGTGATAGCCACTATGAATGTTCTAGCAAGATTACGAGGATCTGCGAAGGACTCTTAAGTACAACTTTTATTTTTATTGGTGAACAACAAGTGTAAAATGGCATATGTCTTAAGATATTTTATTTTGAATCTCTTTTGGCTCTATGCTCAATTAAGTGCATTTTTTTTTTTAGTGAGCGGAGGCTGAAGAGACTGCCACCTTTTCAATATCAACACATCTCGAAATGAGAGGTCGATAGATTACGTGCTTAATCTCCGTGAGAAATGAAACAAGAATCTGTTGAAAGAAACTTGAGTGGCTGGGAATGGGTTGTGCATTGCATCACTGGGTCCATGATGGATGTCTTCAATACCACTATCATCTTTGTGTAACCGATACCATATGTATTGACTGGGTTTCTGCCCTAAGTGTATGCAGGGTTTTCATTTCTTTTAACCCTTTCATAACTCATTTCTTTTTCATTCTTCAATCCCTTCAATGCATATCATGTTGTCCTTACTATCACCTTGTTGTGATTGTTCTAGTGATAGCTCTTACCTTGATAATGTTATTCCTTTTACACATTCATTAGCTTGACCTATGGACTTCTACTCTATCTAGTAGAATATCCCTGCGTAGGTCCCTCTGGTTCTGAATGGACCACGGGATATAAGACCTTAAACCTAAACCATCTTATTTCTCCACGAACATCAGTGTTGGTTTGGTGTAATATTGTAGCCATAAAACCTTTTTGTAAAAATCAATCAAAGTGTTATAAGAAATCATGTTTTGTTAACACCTTGAATGTTTTTGTTTTAAGAACTACTCCCCGCACACACGTGCTTTTGAAGTTTCAATGATTCAAAAGACTTTTCACATAGAGGAATGAGTATGCACTCTGAGTCGAGTCTTTTCGAGATAAAAGATGTTTGATCACATTTCGATCACGTCTTTTCCCTCTTAAAAATAACATATATGTGATATTTTTTATATCTATTGACTAAAAGATATGTTTATAATGCGTATGGAGAGAAAAGTGCTATCTCATGAATTTTGGAAAATATTTTATACTCCCTCTCAATAAAAGAAATCGAAACCGAAAAACAAATAAATAAAAAGAAACTGAAACCGAAAAACAAATAAGTAAAAGAAACCGAAACCGAAAAACAAATAAATAAAAATAAACTGAAACTGAAACCGAAAAACAAATAAAAAAAATAAGTAAAAAAAATTGAAACCGAAAAACAAATAAAAATAATTAAATTAAAAGAAACCAAAATTGAAAAACAAATAAAAGAAACCGAAAAAATAAAAAATAAAAAATAAATAAAAACCTTTTAAAAAAAAGAAAAAATAAATAAATAATAATTAAATAGAAAAAAGTTAAGTACATAAATCATCCCTCGTTAGTTACTAATGCCCGTTTGGTCTATGTGGACTTAAAAAGCAAACAAATGACTAACGCCCGTTGAGGCCTTATAGACTTAACGACCAAGACAAACTTCCGTTGGTCAAAGGACCAATCAATGCAAAATGTACAATCACAAAGACGACCAGTGTAAATATTGCAAGTTAAAAACGAAAGGTGATACTGTGTGTAAACCACATGGACTATTTATGTAATTAACTTATTTATATATATACTACTGATGACGTATAGTCCGCACTCGGGTCATGAACCCGACTAATGGACACTACTAATACCTAGCCCATCACGCATGGGCTATCGTGATCAAGATTTGGGCTTACAAAGGCCCAAGTCCAAATGATTATTTATGGTCTAGATATGTGATCTCTTATTTATGGGATAAGGATCAAAGACCGCATTAAGTGGGATACGCCGAAGAGTAAGGAACACGAATCCAATAAGGATTTCGTGTGTGTATAAAGAGCATCTCGGCCCTCATTGAGGTATCATCTAAAAACCCTAACTCTTCACTATAACCCTAAAACCGATTACTTACTCTCACGCCGGAGGATAATCGTGGGAGACAATCCCACGATAAGCCTAACGGTGTTGTTTGCTTTCTTAGTGCGCAGGTCTCAAGCAGTAATATCCAATTGGTACGAGAACAGAAGTCCAAATAAGGAACGCCCAACTTTTGTATAAACAACTATGTAGGTAAAAACTATTATTACACTCAATTTAGTCATGTTTTAAAGACCATTTGATCGTAATTTTTCTTTAGTTCAAAATTTTTGCTTTTGATAAATGGGACTTATTATAAAGATGGAACAATTCAACTAATAAAAGTGGTGTACCATTATCGTACATTTTGTAAATAATACAGCACATATTTGAAAGGGCGAAACTTTCTCTTTTGATGACAACATATTTACATGGTTTGTTTCTAGTAAAGTAAGCAAAACTTGAGAAAAAAAAAATAAAAGAACAGTTCAAAACCAGATTCGAACATGCAACATCCCAATTGACGTGAAACATTGTTTAATATCTAGGTTAGCATTTCATTTTGTTATCCCTCCACACTTTTATTTTATTTGATCGTTATCTTATTTTTTATTAACTACCATCAAATTATTGTTTATTATGTGTTTCTGTGTTCCAGATTAGGGTTAAGATAATCAGTGAAGTACCGGATATTCACTTGAAATCGTGGTATCACTTTCCAATAGAAACTATTCGACCCTATCCCTGGGTTACACGAATATCTCTATGGGATAAGACCAAGTGATGTTCTTGTTTTAGGCACAAATCAAGAACAGAAGCGTATTCAAGTGTTTAGGATTTTGTGTTGATCGTCTCCATGCAGAATGTTATGACCTCTATTTATAATAGAGAATACTCAAACCCTAGCCCATGGAATTATGTATAATTAACGGCCCATTAATTATAACATAATACTTTCCATAATATTAGGAATCAGTGGTTATAAACGAGCAGTTCTTTCAATATAATGAAGCAGTACTTTGAACAAGCAGTACTTTGGACAAGCAGTACTTTGAACAAGCAGAGTCTAGCAGCAGATTCAACTATCAACAGAATCTAGCAGCAGATTCAACTATCATAACCACTATTGAGTCAAGAAATTCAGTGACCAAATGGGTGTACAATCCGTACCTCCAAACCCATTACCAGGTGTGAATTAATACTTCAAGTGCGCTAAATTTTCCAACAATCCTCCCCAAATTTAGTTCACTTCCTTTGCATGAAAAAATAAACAATAAACAAAACAAGTGCATAAATGAAAATATCCTGAGGATTGAATTTCCACATTAGTACATATACATTCAAATATTCGAGAATCAGGGTGTTCTAAGAATTGAACCCTTCAACCCATTTGAATACCTGAAGATAAATACACACAAGTTTTCAAACACTTAAATACTCCTGACACTATTACAAGCCATGTGTCCATATCCAATTCATAAATGTTATAAAAGCTAAAAGTCCAAAGCTTCCTGAAGCGGCAAAACTTCAACATTTACATAGGTGGTTCATCTTTTAATCATGCTCCTGCTCAGCACCTTTTCAAAGAAATTAACCATTAAGAAGTGAAGACTTCATCCTCCTTTCCAGCAGGTAACAAGCACAACCTTGGGATGTAATATAAAACATGTGCTTCAGTCCACAAAATGTTCAGCTTTCCACATTGAACTCAGCTTCCAAGTTTCCTTAGAAGGGAGTTGGGTATCTTTGCATTCAGTGACTAAGTAGGACTTAAACCCATCCCTGTAGCAGACTTTAAAACCAAGTCTCTAGCCAAACCCTTCGTCAAGTGATCAGCTAAGTTTTGTTGAGATCTAACAAACTCTATAGATACCACCCCATTCATGATGAGCTCACGAATCATGCTATGCCTGACACCTAAGTGTCTAGACTTCCCATTGTACATCTGGCTATAAGCCTTTGCCAATGTAGCAGCACTATCACAACGGATAGAAATAGGTGCTATAGGTTTAGGCCACAATGGAATCTCAAGAAGCAGGTTTCTCAACCATTCAGCTTCTTTACCAGCAGCAGCTAAAGCCACAAATTCAGATTCCATGGTTGAACTGGTAATGCAAGTTTGTTTCTTGGATGCCCAAGAAATTGCACCTCCACCAAGTAGGAATACCCAGCCACTGGTAGATGAATTATCTTCAGTGTTACTGATCCAACTTGCATCAGTGTATCCTTCCAACACTGAAGGATAACCAGTATATGAAAGACTATAATCCATAGTTCTTTTCAAATACTTAAAGACCCTCTGAATTGCTTGCCAGTGATGAGCACTAGGATTACTAGTATACCTGCTCAGTTTACCCACTGCAAAAGCAATATCAGGCCTAGTACAAGTCATGGCATACATCAAGCAGCCAATTACCCTAGAATACTCAAGTTGAGATACAGCTTTGCCAGTATTAGGCATTAGCTTCTCACTTGTATCCATAGGAGTACTCACTGGAGTACAATCAAAGTAATTAAATTTCTTTAACACCTTCTCAATGTAATGAGACTGTGAGATAGAAATCTTGTTACTTTCATGTTTAATCCTAATACCAAGGATAACATCTGCCTCCCCCATATCCTTCATGGAGAACTTTGATGACAAAAATTCTTTTGTAAGATCAACTTGATTTTGGTCAGTGCCAAAGATCAACATGTCATCAACATATAGACAAATGATGACTCCTTTACCAGATTCATCAAATTTGCTATATACACATTTGTCAGCCTGGTTAAGTGAATAACCACTAGACAAAACCACTTCATCAAATTTTTGATGCCATTGCTTAGGTGCCTGTTTTAGTCCATAAAGAGACTTAATCAGTTTACACACCTTGTTTTCATTGCCAGGCATGATGAAGCCCTGAGGTTGTTTCATGTAAACTTCCTCATCTAAATCACCATTCAAGAAAGCTGTCTTCACATCCATCTGATGAATAATCAGATTGTGAATTGATGCCAAAGCAATTAGCAATCTTATGGTACTGATACGAGCCACAGGGGCATAAGTATCAAAATAGTCTATTCCTGACTTTTGTTTAAAGCCCTGAATAACTAGTCTTGCCTTGAACTTTTCAACAGTTCCATCTACCTTCATTTTCTTTTTGAAAATCCATTTGCAACCTAGAGGTGTGCAACCAGGTGGTAGATCAGTCAACACATAAGTGTTATTGCCCATGATGGAATCCATCTCATCATTAACTGCTTCTTTCCAGAAAGCAACATCCTGGGACTTCATTGCTTCTTCAAATGTTTTGGGATCATCCTCAATAATGAAGCAATATGAGTATTGGTCAGAGACCTCACTCCTTGTACCTTCAATTAAGTATAATTGAAACTCAGGTCCAAATGACTTTGGAGTCCTCACCCTATTGCTCCTTCTGAGCTCAGGTTCAGGTTGTTGTTCCACAACCTCAGCAGGAACCTCAGCAGAAACCACATCAGGTTCTTCTGAAGCACCATTGTCATTGGTTCCATTTGGAATCCTTTGACTTGGTCTAGGGATAGATGAAAATCTATTCTCATCAAAGAGTGCATCCCTTGATTCAATTATAGAGTTAATTGAAACAGATTCATTAGGTTCAATGACATAGAACCTATATGCCTTGGAATGCTCAGCATATCCAACAAAGATGCATTCAATGCCTCTTTCACCCAAAGTTTTCTGCTTTGGATCAGGGAGTCTTACAACAGCCCTACAACCCCAAATCCTGAGAAAGTTCAGGTTGGGTTTTCTTTTAGTCCAGAGTTCATAAGGGGTAACCTTGTTCCTTTTGTTGGGAACCCTATTTAATAAATAGCAAGCTGTTAACATAGCTTCACCCCAGAACCCTTGACTCAGCCCTGAATAGGACAACATGGAATTAACCATCTCCTTCAGCACCCTGTTTTTCCTTTCAGAAATACCATTTTGCTGAGGAGTATAGGGAGCAGTCGTTTCATGGATTATACCAACAGACTGAAAATACAGAGTATCCATGTACTCACCTCCCCTATCAGTCCTAAATCTTTTGATTAGAGACCCTTGTTGCAATTCAACTTCAGTTTTAAATACTTTAAATTTATCTAATGCTTCATCCTTAGTATGTAACAAATAAACATAACAAAACCTAGAAGCATCATCAATAAAAGTCACAAAGTATTTCTTATTCCCCAAAGAGGGAGTAGCATGCAAATCACATAGATCACTATGAATCAGTTCCAACACTTTAGTTTCACGTTTTACACTTTGAAAAGGTTTCTTAGTTATTTTGTTCATCATACAAGTTTTACACTTTTTAGTGTCCATATCAAAGGCTGGAATTAATCCATCCTTAGACATATCTTGCATTCTTTTAAAGTGTACATGGCCAAGTCTAGCATGCCATAAGTTTGAATCATTCAATTTAGTGGTTGACATAAAAGCAGAATTAACATTATCATGCACAATATTAAGCCTGAACATTTGATTACACAAATAGCCAAAACCAATAAACACACCATGTTTAGACAAAACATACTTATCAGATTCAATTACTTGTTTATAACCACAATTATTCAAAACACTACTAGAAACCAAATTCTTTCTAACATCAGGAACATGTAAAACATTAAACAAAGAAACAATCTTTCCAGAACTAAACTTCAAATCCACACATCCTTTTCCATGCACCAGGGCAGTTGACTCGTTTCCCATATGAAGAATAGAACCATCATTCATTGACTCATAAGTCTTGAACCAGCTTCTATCTTTACACACATGAATTGTAGCTCCAGAGTCAACCCACCAAGCAACATCATCATCCTGCACAAAGTAAATTTCAGATATATATGTAACATAATAAATCTCAAAAGACTTATTAAATATATTCTGACCTTTCAGAGAATTGGTGTTACCATTCCCTCCACTTGTGCCTGATCCATTGGATTTGTTTCCAACTTTACCACCCTTGCAATCTTTCCTGAAGTGTCCAGGTTTCCCACACTTCCAACAAGTCACTTTTGGTTTCTTGTTAAGATCATCTTTGGTGTTATCATGATGCTTACGCTTGCCCTTGTTGTCATTGTTCCTGGAGGAGTTGTTATGCTCCACCATATTGACAACTGATGGACCAGTAGCATTGCTACTCTTTGGCTTGTCAATGTCTTGTGCTTTGAGTGATTCCTCAATGCGCAAGTGACTGCCCAACTCAACAAGAGTTAACTCCTCCTTCTTATGCTTAAGCATATGCTTGAAATCTTTCCAAGAAGGAGGTAGTTTATCGATGATACAAGAGACTGAAATAGCCTCATCCATGTTCATCTTGTGTTGTGTGAATCGACCAAGTATACTAAGAAGTTCATTGTATTGTTCCATGACAGGTCTAGAATCAACCATTTTGTAATTGTTAAAATTACTTACAAGGAACTTCTTACTTGATGCATCCTCAGCCATATACTTGGCTTCCAAGGAATCCCATAGTTCTTTAGAAGATTCAACATTCTGATAAATATCAAAGAGTGAATCAGACATACCATTGAGGATTAAACCTCTGCAAACATAGTCATCATTCTCCCACTTGCTTCTTGCTCTCATCTGTTCCATGGTAGCATTATCCCCATGATCTTCAGGAATATCAGAAGTGAGAACAGACACTACATTCATGCTTGTCAGCAGGAACTGCATCTTCTTCTGCCATCTTCTAAAATCAACACCTTCAAACTTTTCCAACTTGGAAAAGTTAGCAGCCATATGTCTCATAACAGCAGCCATTGATTATCACTAAATAGTTTCTATTGATTGTTGGTTATTATGTGTTACTGTGTTCCCAGATTAGGGTTAAGATAATCAATGAGTACCGGATATTCACTTGAAATCGTGGTATCACTTTCCAATAGAAACTATTCGACCCTATGCCTGGGTTACACGAATATCTCTATGGGATAAGACCAAGTGATGTTCTTGTTTTAGGCACAAATCAAGAACAGAAGCGTATTCAAGTGTTTAGGGTTTTTGTTGATCGTACTCATGCAGATGTGTTATGACCTCTATTTATAATAGAGAATACTCAAACCCTAGCCCATGGAATTATGTATAATTAACGGCCCATTAATTATATCATAATACTTTCCATAATAGTAGGAATCAGTGGTTATAATCGAGCAGTACTTTGATCAAGCAGTACTTTGATCAGCAGTACTTTGATCAGCAGTAGAGTCTAGCAGCAGAGTCTAGCAGTAGAGTCTAGCAGCAGAGCAGAGTCTAGCAGCAGAGTCTAGCAGCAGAGTCTAGCAGCAGAGTCTACTAGCAGAAGAGTCTACTAGCAGCAGAGTCTACTAGTATAACCACAATTGAGTCAGGGTGTTCATGGACCAAATGGGTGTACACTCCGTACCTCCAAACCCATTACCAGGTGTGAACTCATCCCTCAAGTGCACTAAATTTTCCAACAATCCTCCCCAAATTTAGTTCACTTCCTTTGCATGAAAAAATAAACATAAAACAAAACAAGTGCATAAATGAAAATATCCTGAGGATTGAATTTCCACATTAGTACATATACGTTCAAATATTCGAGAATCAGGGTGTTCTAAGAATTGAACCCTTCAACCCATTTGAATACCTGAAGATAAATACACACAAGTTTTCAAACACTTAAATACTCCTGACACTATTACAAGCCATGTGTCCATATCCAATTCATAAATGTTGTAAAAGCTAAAAGTCCAAAGCTTCCTGAAGCGGCAAAACTTCAACATTTACATAGGTGGTTCATCTTTTAATCATGCTCCTGCTCAGCACTTTGTCAAAGAAAATAACCATTAAGAAGTGAAGACTTCATCCTCCTTTCCAGCAGGTAACAAGCACAACCTTGGGATGTAATATAAAACATGTGCTTCAGTCCACAAAATGTTCAGCTTTCCACATTGAACTCAGCTTCCAAGTTTCCTTAGAAGGGAGTTGGGTATCTTTGCATTCAGTGACTAAGTAGGACTTAAACCCATCCCTGTAGCAGACTTTAAAACCAAGTCTCTAGCCAAACCCTTCGTCAAGTGATCAGCTAAGTTTTGTTGAGATCTAACAAACTCTATAGATACCACCCCATTCATGATGAGCTCACGAATCATGCTATGCCTGACACCTAAGTGTCTAGACTTCCCATTGTACATCTGGCTATAAGCCTTTGCCAATGTAGCAGCACTATCACAACGGATAGAAATAGGTGCTATAGGTTTAGGCCACAATGGAATCTCAAGAAGCAGGTTTCTCAACCATTCAGCTTCTTTACCAGCAGCAGCTAAAGCCACAAATTCAGATTCCATGGTTGAACTGGTAATGCAAGTTTGTTTCTTGGATGCCCAAGAAATTGCACCTCCACCAAGTAGGAATACCCAGCCACTGGTAGATGAATTATCTTCAGTGTTACTGATCCAACTTGCATCAGTGTATCCTTCCAACACTGAAGGATAACCAGTATATGAAAGACTATAATCCATAGTTCTTTTCAAATACTTAAAGACCCTCTGAATTGCTTGCCAGTGATGAGCACTAGGATTACTAGTATACCTGCTCAGTTTACCCACTGCAAAAGCAATATCAGGCCTAGTACAAGTCATGGCATACATCAAGCAGCCAATTACCCTAGAATACTCAAGTTGAGATACAGCTTTGCCAGTATTAGGCATTAGCTTCTCACTTGTATCCATAGGAGTACTCACTGGAGTACAATCAAAGTAATTAAATTTCTTTAACACCTTCTCAATGTAATGAGACTGTGAGATAGAAATCTTGTTACTTTCATGTTTAATCCTAATACCAAGGATAACATCTGCCTCCCCCATATCCTTCATGGAGAACTTTGATGACAAAAATTCTTTTGTAAGATCAACTTGATTTTGGTCAGTGCCAAAGATCAACATGTCATCAACATATAGACAAATGATGACTCCTTTACCAGATTCATCAAATTTGCTATATACACATTTGTCAGCCTGGTTAAGTGAATAACCACTAGACAAAACCACTTCATCAAATTTTTGATGCCATTGCTTAGGTGCCTGTTTTAGTCCATAAAGAGACTTAATCAGTTTACACACCTTGTTTTCATTGCCAGGCATGATGAAGCCCTGAGGTTGTTTCATGTAAACCTCCTCATCTAAATCACCATTCAAGAAAGCTGTCTTCACATCCATCTGATGAATAACCAGATTGTGATATGCCAAAGCAATTAGCAATCTTATAGTACTGATACGAGCCACAGGGGCATAAGTATCAAAATAGTCTATTCCTGACTTTTGTTTAAAGCCCTGAATAACTAGTCTTGCCTTGAACTTTTCAACAGTTCCATCTACCTTCATTTTCTTTTTGAAAATCCATTTGCAACCTAGAGGATTGCAACCAGGTGGTAGATCAGTTAACACATAAGTGTTGTTGCCCATGATGGAGTCCATCTCATCATTAATTGCTTCTTTCCAGAAAGCAACATCCTGGGACTTCATTGCTTCTTCAAATGTTTTAGGATCATCCTCAACAATGAAGCAATAGGAATATTGGTCAGAGACCTCACTCCTTGTACCTTCAATTAAGTATAATTGAAAATCAGGTCCAAATGACTTTGGAGTCCTAACCCTGTTGCTCCTTCTAAGCTCAGGTTCAGGTTATTGTTCCACAACCTCATCAGAAACCTCATTAGGGATCTCTGAAACACCAGTATCATCAGTTCCATTTGGAATCCTCTGACTTGGGCTAGGGACTGATGAAAATCTATTCTCATCAAAGAGTACATCCCTTGATTCAAGTTAATTGAAACAGATTCATTAGGTTCAATGACATAGAACCTATATGCCTTGGAATGCTCAGCATATCCAACAAAGATGCATTCAATGCCTCTTTCACCCAAAGTTTTCTGCTTTGGATCAGGGAGTCTTACAACAGCCCTACAACCCCACACCCTGAGAAAGTTCAGGTTGGGTTTTCTTTTAGTCCAGAGTTCATAAGGGGTAACCTTGTTCCTTTTGTTGGGAACCCTATTTAATAAATAGCAAGCTGTCAACATAGCTTCACCCCAAAACCCTTGACTCGGCCCTGAATAGGACAACATGGAATTAACCATCTCCTTCAGCACTTTGTTTTTCCTTTCAGAAATACCATTTTGCTGAGGAGTATAACCCCAGGATGCAGCATACGAGATCCCACCTCTACACCATTGTGAAGACTCTCACAATCGGCAGTCAGTGTTACCCCAACTATAGAACTACGTTTTCTCTTACGGGGTCTTTACCACACTGTGGGAATACCTAATATGCGCATCCCCTCCCCGTCAGCAAATATCTGGGTGGCTCAGTGAGTGACAGGTCACCAACGGACGCGCCTTACAATCGCTGTGATTCGGAATAGTTAAGGCTAAACAGTGTACTGCCTCTTGAGAGAAAACATCTACACTATAAACTGCGTCTGAGGTATCTATCGCTGATGGTATATATCGATGTACCTGCACTTAGAAAGCACTTTAGGGCAACGTAGATCCAGTCACTACATAGTGCAACCCACCTGAGCATTTTGCAGCAAACACTATCGATGTCAAGCCAATCTCTCCTGTCATCTGAGTATAGATTGGGGCTCTTACATACAGATCCGATGAGGGAGCGGACGGATACTATGATCATGTCTAGGAATTGTAAGATCACATAGCCAACCTTAACGCATTCGTGAGTTGATCACTTTTGGCTAGTACAACCACGTTAATCCTTATGGTGTCATGGGCTATGGTGGAGATCCGGAACGATTATAGTCTGGTATCACTAGGTGCCAAGCCACCGTAGAAGCACAGAGGCAACGAGGACAGCGGCGGGCCCATAAAACAACCCCTTACGCTGGCATCTTCCCGCAAACCCTATCATCTCACTTATTTCGCCCCTCATAAGTAGAATAAATATAAGGATATAAGGGCTGGGATTCCCTGTCTTCGCAGACACACTTATCAGGATTCTGACTCTAAACTCTCTATCTAACATTCATCTGTTATCTAGATTAGACTATACTGGCGAGACAAGACTTAACTAACTTGAACCGTCGGGAGGTGGACCCGGGCTACGGCCTCTGCCAGGGTTCCTAATTATTTAGAATCTTTAATTCTCATAAACCAGTTTCTCTATCTTTGTTGACACCCTATCGAACCACTACTATCAAGGTCTCAGAGAAGATCTAGAATGCGATCTACAGGGCCCAGGGAGAGTCGATCAATCCAGCCCGCGCCAAGATTATGCATCAACAATATGTTTAATAAGTCTTGGGGAGTTTTTATTTACATATATATCGAAGTTTACTTTGTGCAGGATTGTATTGATGTTGCTTGGGTGGGTTGACTCTGGAGCAACAATTCATGTGTGTAAAGAAGGAAGCTGGTTCAAGACCTATGGATCAATGAATGATGGTTCTATGTATCGAACAAAATTTCAGGAAAACCAACACCTGAATAAAGAAACAAATAGCTAAAATTCTACAACTGCCCTGGTGCATGGACTGTTAAGTATGAAGCAGTTGGTAGTGAGGAAATTTGAACCAGGACCCTTTAACTCGTAAGATCTTGTGAGCGTGTATCTGTAACACTAATGTCATTACTTAACTAATAATGTTTGTTTATAGACCATGTTCCTCTGTAATGTTAGAAAGAACCTTGTATTGAGTCTAGTAGTTTTGTAATTCATAACATTACATTTCAGTAAAATAAAGTAAAAGCAAAGTAATATTGAATAATCTGATAGTGAAAACTAAAGACTAAGTTGCATTATAAAACTCTGAATCATTTGGTGTTTTATTGGTTATGGACATGTTCAACTTTTTAATAGTCAATTGAAATGTTTAGCTATATACATTTTCTATTATGTCATCCCAAAACTATTTATGTATCTAGTACATCTTACTGCCTACTTCATGATCTAATGATACCTTTATCGTCCACCAACTTATTACATTTGA
>LBNU01003556.1:30849-49382 GCA_014162995.1 Artemisia annua | reverse complement strand
GTAGCAGAATTGAGTGAATCTTGATCAACGGGATTCAAACCATTATAGAACGTATCGATTTGATGCAATTCAGAGAACCCGTGATTTTGACACTTTTCAAGTAACTCTTTGAATCGATCCCAAGCTTCGCTGAATGATTCATCGAAAGCTTGTTGGAAACGAAAGATTTGAGTACGAAGATTTGAGGTTTTTGAAGGTGGAGAGAAATGGTTAAGGAACTTGCTAGCCAAATCATCCCAAGTATGAATCGAATTGGGGGGTTCTTTGTCTAGCCAAGTACGTGCAGCTCCTTTGAGAGAAAAGGGAAACAATTTCATTTTGACAACATTATAAGGAACTTGGTTGATCTTAATTGTTTCAGCAATGTCGGTTATGTTCCGAATGTGAACATGAGGATCTTCGTGATCAAACCCATGAAAGGATATACCCGAAATGAGATTGAGTAATCCATGATTGATTTCAAAGTGATTTGCTTGAATGTCGGGAATCACAATGGCTCTCCTCACACCTTGGAAAGGTGATTGGAGTTGTTCCTCCATTGGACGTAAATCATGAAGAGGTTGGGGATCTCCTCCGTTTGGAGCCCCGTTGGCTTGTGCACCGTTGTTGTTGTTATTCATTTCCTCGAGATTTGGAGAATTAACTCGGTTTGGACGTCTTAGAAGACTCTCGGGATTAGAAAGTGGTGGAAAAAGCTCGTTATAAGAAGAACGAGTGTTCATACAAATTGAAACAAATCAAAGTGAAACAAATTGAAAAAGTAAGTTGAAAAGAAAATCTTTTTAGTTTTTTAAGTTTTATAAAAGAAAAATGAAAAATATTTTTGGTTTTTATAGGTTTTATAATTTTTAGTTGTTTTTATGCTTATAAAAAAACGATAACTTCTAAAAGAAGGTTCTTCAAAACACAATACTCAATAATCTAATGACTTAATCTTATCAACCGCTCCCCGGCAGCGGCGCCATAAATTTGATTCGTCGCGTTCTAGCAAGCAAGCTTGTAAACCAAGGATCGTTGTCCTAACGAGGGTTGAATTGATCTTGTCACTCGAGTCGTGAGTTATGTGAGATGAATGGGTTTAAAAGTTGAGTTTTGGTTTTAGTTATACTACGAAAACTTGTTTAAATCTTAAATAAAATAAAGCACAAGAGTAAAAGAAATAAGTGGAACGAGAAAAGAAAACATAAAGACAAGTAATACGTAAAAGAAATGAAATAAGAAAGAAATAAAGAAAATGTTTTTGGGATTTTGATTTTAATTAACGAAAAGAAAAATAAAACTAAAGTAATGTTTAAGGTTTAAACGAACTAAACTTAAGATAATAAGAANTATATATATATATATATATATTTAAACTCGTAATTTAAAATGATACTCGGAACTCCAAACTACCATACTCGCAACAATAAATTTCATACTCGCTAAGAGACCAAAACTCGATACTCACTAAATTTTAAAAGTAACCATACTCGCTAATTTTAAAAACAAAACTCGCAAAGTATTTTTGATACTCGCAAAAATGAGTTGCCAAGAATGATACTCGCAACAACTAATTGCTTACTCGCAATATAATTTAAACCATACTCGCTAATACTCTAGAGTCATACTCGCAAGACACTAAAAAGAACCATACTCGCAGAATTAATTATCTTACTCGCTAAACCCTAAATGAAGAACATGATACTCGCAAATACCTAAGTGATACTCGCAAAAATTAAGCTACCATACTCGCAAAACCCTAAATGTCCTACTCGCAAAATTCAAAAATTTACACTGGAACCTTTTTTAACGAAGAACTAATGACTAAAATGATAAAAACTTATAAAGACTTGATAATAAGCTAGTTTTAGACACTAAATAAGCTTATAAAAGCTCACGACACCAAACATAAGCCCTAAACCATTTTAAAAACCAAACGAATTGAAAAACACATGCAAAGGTGGTGAAGACTTATAAAAGTTTTTGTAAAGATTGATATGACAACTAAATAAGCTCAATAAGATTGAAAGATGTAAAAGAATGATTAAGATGAAGAGACAAAAATAAGCTAGGAAAAGTTTTAAGACATGAAAATAATAACTTGCTTAAAAAGAAAACTCACACTAAGACAATAATAAGCTAGGACTAACTAAAAACTAGACAACCATTCTAATGAGCTAGGGGGTGGTATTTAAGGGAACCAAGGAGGCTTTCCTTTTTACATTGTGTGCACTTAGCCCCCTAGTCTTTTACATTTCATGAAAACTAAGCGTAAACTTAAGATACAAAGCTACTAAACTTTTTCAAAATGAAACTTAAGTCCTTGTAACTTGAGGTGACATGTTGACGAGCTTTCCAAAGGTCTTCAAAAGCTTAAAAGTGATCACTTGCTCGGATTTAGAAAGTTTAACTTCATAATCATCTTTGAACTTTGATTAAGCGTCTCTTTTATTTTCCTGATCCTTTGAGAAATAATTTGTCTTCACGGGCTTTTCTTAAGTATATTTCATCTTTTGCTTGACTTTAGAACTCTTTTCCACATCTCGTGCTCGTTTTAGGCTTTTTGGTTGATTGCTTTGTTGTTTTTGCAATATCCTCACCTGCACAGTCATAAACACAAAAACACAATATCTTTGGCTTTTAACGTTAGTTTTTGGTCTATAATAGTCTAATAATGGTGAATAAAAGGTATGTGAATAAGCACATACCAACTCACGTTCAGCTCCTATTTTGTTTCATCGATGTCCAAATACCACTTCATGATATAATTGCTGATTAACTTATCGCGTATATATTCAGGTCCCAACTTCAGCACTCCTTCGTAGAATCCTTTCATCTTTTGGTACGGATACTTGATCCCACATTGTTTGTCCTTATCATCTACAAGAAGAAACGGTGAAAACCTATAGCAATATTCGTTAGTGGTATGTTTAAAACTTGGGTGAGTGCGAGGCATCATAAAAGTGATAACATCGCTCCCATTTTGAAAAGTGATTTTTCCTTCAAATCCTTTGGGATTGATGGCGATTTTCCTACAAAATGGTTTGCCAACAATTACATCACCAATTTCTTTATCACGATAGGCATCCATGTCTTCTACAACCGTGAAATCTGTAACAACAACAAATCTTCCAACAAAAATAGGTATGTTAATAAAGGCTCCAACTACATTCCTTCCTTTATATTCAACCTTCTTATTCATGATAGAATTATAAAAGGTTTTTGACATTACGTTAATTGGTAAAATAGGAAAGAAGTTTGCGCTAGTTTGTTTGTATCCTATCATGCAAGGGAATTGTAAGTTGTAGGCACAATTGACACGGATTTTTCTATCGTAATCACAAAAACTAGGATACCCTTCAAATTCATCGTAGTCTCTAGTATTTATAACGTTAATACTAGGGTTACCCATAATTTTATTTTTATTGGGTTCGTCATCTTCCATAAATTTATCATTGAATCCTAATGGCTTTTTAAGATCATTTAGTTCAATATAGTCTCCATCATAGCATTCAAGTGATTCGTTTTGCACTAAGATTTCTCCCATGTATCTAGCTTCTAGATCGAGGTCTACACATTCTCCTAGTCCTAACATATAAACGCCTATAATTATGCTCTTAACCGGATTTTCACATTTATAGACTAGTTTGTCATTTCCTACTTTTAATGATATCGTTCTTTTAAATACATTAATCTTAGCATGGGCCGTAGACAAGAAAGGTCTTCCAAGGATTAAGGGAATCTTAACATCCTCGGGCATATCTAGTATTATAAAGTCTACTGGGAACACAAACTTCTCAATCCTAACTAGCACGTTTTCAGCAATCCCCTCAGGTCGTTTTATAGTTTTATCAGCCAATTCAATAAGCAGCTTAGTTGGTGTCAATTTTCCTAGTGCTAGTGTAGAGAATGTCTTTAGGGGCATAACACTAACACTAGCTCCTAAGTCAGCTAATGCATTATTGAAAGACATGTTATTAATTGAGCAAGGTAGAGTAAAACTTCCTGGGTCTTTTTCTTTATGAGGCAAGGCTTGTAGATCGGTTGCAGAGCTCTCTTCTTTCATTGCAGCCTTGATCTCCTCTTCAATTCTTGACTTCTCTTTGAGTAGCCTCCTTACACTGATTGAAGAGTTAAAGAAATATTGGGGTTTCAAAACATTACCATACTTCAATCATCCAGGAAAAGGTATTTTAGGCATGACTTCTTCGGTAGTGGTTATGGCTTTGACATGATCTCTTGGATTAGTTTCAGTTGAGCTAGGTAGACTTCCAATTCCCCTTTCTTGAAGAACCTTGCCCATCTGACCAATTTGTTGCTCTAAGTTCTTGATCGAAGCACCTTGATTCCTTGTGGTGGTTTCTGTTGAAGCTCAGATTTCCTTGATCAAGGCCATGTTCTCTTCATGTCTCTTAGTAGCATCGGCCATAATTTGCTTTAAAGTATCATCCAAAGTCTGCCTTCTCTCTCGATATGAGGGGTTTCCATTATACTTATGATAGTATCCTGGAGCAGCTTCCCTAAACATTCCTGAAGGTTTGAATGGTTGACCAAATTGTGTGTAGTATGCTTCTTCAAAGGTTTCACTTTCATTCTTTGTAGGGCAATCCTTTGTATAGTGAGGACCTTGGCATTTTTCACATCCAACTTGGGCAGCATATGCTTGTTCATCTCTTTTCTTTATATCTCTACAATTTTGTCTAATTGAACTTGTATAGCAGCAAAACCGTCAGAATTAGTGTTGCTTCTAGTTCTAATAGAGGTTCCATTGTGCCATTTTTGAGAATGATCAGTAGCTTCTTGGATTGCTTGCCTAGAATTTGCTGCACTCATTTGTGGTACAGCTCCCTTTGCATCCAAGATTTTTCTAGTAGGCATGTCCAATCCTTTATAAAATAATATTACCTCCTGCATTAATTATGGTTAGATAGTGTTGAGGACATTTTACCAACAGATCTTTGAAACGCTCCCAAGCCTGATAGAGAGTTCCATCGGGCTCTTGCTTAAAAATGTTGATAGCCTCCATCTTCTTAGCAGTTTTAGCAGGTGGACAATATCTTTTGAGGAATTTGCTTTTCAGTTCTTCCCATGTAGTGATTGAACTAGCTTGTTCATTTCTTAGCCACTTATTAGNATTATGGTTAGATAGTGTTGAGGACATTTTACCAACAGATCTTTGAAACGCTCCCAAGCCTGATAGAGAGTTCCATCGGGCTCTTGCTTAAAAATGTTGATAGCCTCCATCTTCTTAGCAGTTTTAGCAGGTGGACAATATCTTTTGAGGAATTTGCTTTTCAGTTCTTCCCATGTAGTGATTGAACTAGCTTGTTCATTTCTTAGCCACTTATTAGCAGCTCCTTTGAGTGAAATTGGGAAGATTCGAAGCATAAGTTGTTCATCAGAAAATCCTTCTGTAGTGAATAAATCTGCAATCTCTAGGACCTTTTCCTCATGTTCATTAGCATCTTCATTCTCTGTCCCACTGAAAGCATTCTCTCTTAATTCCTTGAGAAACTGACCCTTCAACTCAAACTTTAACTTGTCGTTAAACTTTGGCCTAGCAACTCCTGAACTGTAGTCGGATCGGGTTTTGTTCATGCATTCCTCCATAGTAGTGTTTTCCGTCATTGTTTCTGTTTCTACTTCCTCTTTTTCGTTTCTACTTCCTCTTTTTCTTGCTCAGAAAAATAATCAAGCTCTGAAGAACTTGAAAGGTCAAAGCTTGTTGTGTTGAAAAGATTTTTAAGTGAACGAAAAGCTCACTCAGGTTCTTCGTAAGGTTTAATTAGGTTCTTGGTCAAACTTCTGGTCATGCACTACCTGAAATCATCACAAAGCATCAGTAGGGTATGTTCAAGAAAATGGAATATCAGTAAATTAATAACGAAAACGGAATACGAAAAATAAAAGTTGCTGATATCTGCAGACGATGCGCCGTATCCTTGAAAGAGGATACGCCGTATCTTATTACGTTAAAATTAAATCAGACTTTTATTTAGAAAATAGATACGCCGCTTTTGAATTAGAATGCGCCGTACCTGTCAAATATCAAAAATCAGTTATATTTATAAAAATTAAATGCGCCACATAAGCAGAAGCTAATGCGCTATATTTTTGTTACGTTTCAAAATACAAGATTTTTGATTCAGTAGATGCGCCGTATCGATAAAAATTAATGCGTCGCTTCTGTTTAATTAATTCGAAAACTGTTTTTGATTTAAATATTAAATAGCCCATATCTGTAAAAACAGATGCGTCGCATGGCGTTAGGGTTTCGAAAAATTCTTATTAAAAACAAAATATGCCGTATCTTGGGGAAAAGATATGTCGTACTCGAATTATTAAACGCGTTGTATTTTATAAAATTAAAACGCAATACGGCGCATCTGTGAAACAGATGCGCCGTATCGTTTGTATCAGCACAATACAACGGCAGCAGTTAGTACAAAAATTAAAGAAAAATAAAAAGAAAATAAAAAGAAAATTACAGAAAATTAAAAACAAACAAAAAACAGTAAATATGCAAATTATAAATGAATACAATCTAATTAATATACAACAAGTTAGTGGTTAGAATCTAAAAACCCAATAAAAAGAAAATCTAATTAAATTACTAATCAAATTAATAGATAAATACAATTCACTCCCCGGCAGCGGCGCAAAAAAAACTTGATGCGCGTGATGTGTCGTTGCGGTTTAGCAGTGTTAATGCCTACTCAAGTTTTACATTTATATTTAGCCGACTTATCAATAACACACACACTTAAAGAGCAGTGTACCCGGTCAGTTTGTATATAATGGTAAGTAGAGTGTCGATCACTAAGAGTGGAATGATTTATCTAATTAACCTAACTAGTATTTTAATATCCTATAAGTTAGTTTTACAGCCTAATCTAACGCAAGGGGGTTCAGCCTGAGAGACTAGCACAGATTGGTTTATTAAACAGTAAAGTAAACTAATGAGCACAAACCAGTGAATAGCATACATGTACACAGATAGATAATAGAAACAATAAGAAGACCTGTCCTGATGATTAAGTAGCTTGTCACTTGTTTTATTGCTAGTTTTATATGAAGTGTATATAACTAAATCTTTCTCGTTGGCTCTAATCACATCGGCGGCTCCACCCTTAATGGTTACTTATGTCTATCCTATTCAACCAAAAAAGATAAAATAGGCGAGGAAGGGGCATGGCGACCCGACGCAAAACTAAGCTAGACACAGAGGTTATCAAAGCACTAATATAAGTCACCAAAGACATCATCATATTAACTTTAATCGATGGGAAAGCAATTTTAAGAGGAATGCATGATTTTCCATAGTCACATACATTTGCCCATCTATCCTGATTAATTAAAGTGTACTATTACAATAAAACAAACCTACTTAATGAATTAAATACATGCAGGACCTTCTTACAGCTCTAATATCTTTGTTTGGGGTGTGTCTTGTGTTGCTTCTTCGACTGAACTCGGCTCCTTAGGGTTTTGTTGCACACTAAATTCGTCTAGGTCTTGTGGTATTTATAGTTTATGTCTTAGAGTACGATGCGGCGCATGTAATGAGCAGGTGCGGCGCATGTACTTAACTTCGTGTGGGGTCCAAGATTAATATATTCTGAAATATTCGTACACCGCCTTCAGATGCGGCGTAACTTGAATCTTTATGCGGCGCATGTCCTTCAGTATCTTGGATTGTATTTGGTGAAGACTTGATAGTGATACGGCATATGTCAGAAGTATAATGCGGCGTATCTGGAGTAGAACAAGTTTGATCTTCTTCGTTGACCAAAGTTTCATAAGCGGCGCATGGTAGAATTTCATGCGGCACATTCTTCAAAGTCAGGCAATGGTCTTCGAATTCATCTAAGTATGATATTGCGTCGTGTCTATTGAGTGAGATACGGCGCATCTTCTGGATTTCAGTTGACTTTTGACATCTTGCTCGTTTTGCTCCATAATTAGTCCAAAATCGCCAAGTTTCACCTATTACCTGTTTTTACCTGAGAATCACTAAAGTAAACATTAAAGTACCGATTCTCATACATAATAAAGTAAAACAAGTCAAATAAATAGGATAAATGATGATAATAATATGTACTTATTTGAGTTCATCACCTACCAACTCCACTCATAATCTTACCTATCCCATTACCATTACATAATTTCATAGGTATACCATAGACACACACCCAAATTGGAATGGTGCTAGGTTTAACCTTTTCTAACCATATCCCAGGCTCCCAAACATTAAGAACTAAAGGCACATTATTAATCATCCAAGGACCACTCTCTAAAACTGCCTTCATACCTTCTTCATTCTTAAATTTGAACTAAAATAGCCCTGCATTAGTCTTAGTAATGTCTGATATAACATATACCCTCCACATTTGACTGAGATTAGCATTAACAACCCTATAGTCCATGGAAGTACCAACAAAATAACCATATAATTGCAGAGCACATGCTTCACTACGTTTTTTAAATGTCTTCCATTGATATAGCAATTCTCTTGGAGCCGTCACTTTGCTTAGTCACACACTGAGGATCAAACTTCATTTGTAACTCTCTATCTTCAACACCTTTTTTCATTTTCTTCGCAAAAGATTCAATATTAATAGCCCCATCAGAATTAGAAGAACAAGCACTCTTAGGCTTATAAAATAAACTAGGAAAAAAGTGGACCTGGTTTAAGCCTATAGTGGGCTTTTTAAGAATCCCCTTGTTTCTCTGCATATCCCCAAAAACAAAAGTGGAATTCTCACCATCTACCTCCATACCATCCTGCTTAGTTTTCCTAAGACTTTCATCCCCAACATTCTCTACATCAGCAATATTGGGCTTACTAGTCTTATTACTAACTAGAACAGGATCAACCTTACTATTCTCACCATCCTTGTTAGCCAAATCACAACCATTCCCATTCAAACTAGTGACAATAGGTTCAATAGGATTCCTAATAAACGAGCCATCATTACCCTCAATGGAACAGTAGTCACTACTTTTAGGAACATTACTATGAGCCAAAACATTATCCTTAACACCTTCCCTAAACACCATTTCCTCAGAAATACTCTTATCATAAGCTAACCTACCTAAGACCTTAACAAGTGCCTCATCAATAGGATTAGAACTAGTATTAGAGCGCTTACGAGACTTCCCTTCAAAAGGACCAGCATCACTACGACTTCTACCCAATCCCTCATTCTTCGAATTATGGAGCCTCTTAAGAATGGCACCAGCACCAGCAGAGGCAGATCCAGGAGATTGAATCTTAGTCTTCACACTCTTAGGACGATTTTTCACACCTTTCGGTCTCCCCCTTGACTTAGGAGGATGAGAAGCATCAGATGTAAATATAGGTTTGTGTTTAAGATCCTTTGACTCCATCCCTATGAGAGAACAAAACTCTTCAAGGATACGGTCAGGGGGTTTAGATTCAGGTGGCATAGCAATGGATAGTGAAAAGAAGTTTAATCAATAGGAATATCAGAAAAGAATCACAACAATTGGCCCTAAATTGCAAGAAGACCAACTTGTTGTTTTTAGGGTTTATGGAGATTTCGCCCAAATCGCCAGAGAGAAGAGAGAGAAAGTAGTTATTAGTTAATATAAATATAAGCGCATATTTCATCCTATGGCGACATGTTTAGTATCCAAACCATGAAATCACTAATAATTACTTATGCATTAAATAAAACCAAATTAATCGTAGTGCACATCCGATTCATGTTTCTTAGAACGTTCAAGCAGGTTACCAATTGGAAGTTAGCCAGTTTTTCCAAGCCTAACATCGAAATCACCCACCCACAACAATTAATAACCAACCATCAACCAATAATCAATAGCTAGGTTTCATTACATCTAAGCAAACACAAGAAAAACCTAGCCTAGCATGTTAATGTAAAGACAAGCATAAAATAAAATCAAACAAAACATAGACATATTGAATGATTAATGGAAGACTTATCTTTAATTAAGCATGGATGAAACAAGGGTGGAAAACCCTTGAAAAACACAGTAAATTCGACCTAGGGTTTATCCCTAAAGTTCTCCCAAAAGTTGCACACGTTAATGAAAGAAAATCCTAAAATATATATAGATTTTGCACTCTGACGGCGTCAACTTATTGGTTCTGACGCCGTCAACCCGCCGCGTTTAGGGTTTTCGGATCACCTAGATCCACTTCTGAGGCCGTCACCTTGTATATCCTTCTGAGCCGTCTCTCTTTAGCGTTACACCTGACGGCCTAGACTTCTTAACACCTGATCGTCAGGTGTAAAGTCTTGAATTCTTCACTTGGGTGTCTGGTAAAGTCTAAATCCAACTCCTTTGTCTTAAAGTGATGGCGTCAGCTTGTACCTCCTGACGCCGTTAGGTAGGATTTCCAGCATGCTTTTGAGACTTTGTCGGTTTCTTCACTTTTATGCTCCAAAAACGTCCAAAATGCAATGTTTTCCAGAATTCCTCCCAAAAGTACCTAAAATGATAAAAGGAACGATTTAGGGTAATATTTGATCATAAAATCACAATTTAGGGCTTAAATGACCCCCTAAAAGCGTAACACTTTTTGCCTCATCAAATACCCTTACACTTGAGATTTGCTTCTCCTCAAGCAAATGCGCTGATGCGTGGTTTTGTAACCTTACAACAGGTTTTACCTCTCGAGGGATCTCAAGAGGCTTACAACCCCACCAGGCAGTCTACCTGACCGATGTAGTATAGGATAATGGTAAGTACGGGGGATTGATCGTTCTCTCATAGAGAATAGTGTTCGATAGGATAGAAAAGCTACTCTAATAGGTCTAAGGGTGGAAGGAAGATTCTTTTTGTATTTTTATATTTTTTAGAAAGCAAGTAAAATCTCGGTTTTTAGAGGAAGGGCAGAATTAGTTGCTAGTCAACTAACCCAAGTTTACTACTTATGCAAATTAAAATAAAATAAATATCTAAACTATTGTGGTTGGGAAAACAATATGGAGAAAGTTGTGTTTACTTAGATTTCATTACTCCCTAACTATCTTTTACCGGTTAATTGATATGTGTGTTACTTGTGTGGATGAAGGGTGTATTCCTAATAACTCATGGAGTGGCATACATATCTCTCCAATTCTATGAGCTCTTATCTCGCCCTATGCCATGCACGGCATAACCATAGGGGTTGTAAACAGTGGCTCATGCGTTAAATACTACCTTAATAGCCTAGTATGCCTTGCCTACACGTTTCCCAAGACGTTCAAGCACGTTACTATAAAGGAGGTTGGCCAGTTTTCTTGAGCCTAACATTGATGGAACAATCATCCCAACAAGCAACAACACACACCAAACAACCAATAATTAATAGTTAGGTTTCATTAGATCTAAGCAAAACACTAGAGAATTTAGCTACACATGTTAATTAAAAGACAAGCAAAAGAGATAATCAACCAACACATAGACATATTGATTGAATTAAAGTGAAGACTTATCTTTAATTAAGCATGAGGGTTCCAAGGGTTGGAAACCCTAAAAAGTACAGAAAATTCTTCTTTAGGGTTTGCCCTAAAAGTTCTCCACAAAGTTCCACCAAAGTTCCACCCTAATGAATGAAAATTAGAAAACTATATATAGATTTTACACTCTGACGGCGTCAGGTTATAAGGGCTGACGCCGTCAGCTCGCCGCCAATAGTTTTCTCGGATGGCCTAGATCCACTTCTGACGCCGTCACCTTATAAAACCTTCTGGGCCGTCACTCTTTAACTTTACTCCTGACGGCCTATATTTCCTAACATCTAACGGCGTCAGGTGTTAAATCCCAAATTTTCTCTGGCCCGTCATTTGTTAATTGGATTCCACTCATTTGTCAAGACTTTCTGACGGCGTCACCTTGTGACTTCTGACGCCGTCAGGTTGTAAATCTTCATCTTTTGAGACTTTGTCGTTTTTTTCACTTTTATGCTCCAAAAACGTCCGAATATGCATGTTTTCCATAATTCTTCTCAAAAGTATCTAAAATGACAAAAGGAACGATTTAGGGCAATTTTGATCACATTTATACGAATTAGGGCTTAAATGACCCCCTAAAGGCGTAACACTTTTCGTCTCATCAAATACCCTTACACTTGGGCTTTGCTTGTCCTCAAGCAAATGAGCTTTTATTCCAATCAAAATATGAGTTAGGGGTCATTTAACACGAATATAAAAGTAATTACAACAAATAGTTATTCGACCCTAATCATAACAAGCACGGAAATCATACACTAGCACCTCACAAATAGTGTTTGGATTCTCTCATCTCTCAAATGTCATAGAATTATATCTCATAAATGAAAACGGAAAATAACACTCACTACCTGTCATAGCAAATAGATTACCATAGGCTTAGAAGAGGATCAATTACTCCTCCACTAGGAGTAAGCACCTAAGATAAACTATCAAAGAGAGCTTTCCAAAGGGTTGTAACGTAAGGTGTAGTGATATGATAAACATGGTTTGGTTGGAATAAAGGGTATTTTAATGGTGGCAAGTTAATTATCATGATCAAATACATGTACTCTACATTGTTGCTTAAGTCAAGACTCGACTCAATCTTAGTCTAAAAATGAAATAACAAAACTAAAAAGGAACATAAAAGGAAACGGTATGGTAGTCCGTATGTTTTTCTCTTTTCTTTTTCATATATATATATTTTTTGTATTTTTCTTGATTTTTCGACTTTTTTTTTTAATCATACACTCTTGCCCTACCATCCAAAATAATACATCATAGGGGATTTGCATTCCCCTTACACTTGAATCTTTACATAACTTTACAATCACTATTCTAATGACTCGAATTAAGATAATCGAAAAACTTGGAGTACTTTTTAAATATTTAGCACGTATGGGGGTAATAATGTTGTTCTTCCCCATTACTTCATTACACTAGTACTTTACCCATGAGTCCCAATCGTCCCAAAACAATATGTACAAGGATATGACTTAACTTAGCAACCATGTAATTGACCGGATAATTAACTAAGGGTTTAACAAATGTTTTCACAATAATGCACCAAAGGTGGGTGCATACAAGGTAGGCTAAGGCGATTTGGGTGTACATTTAGTGGGGTGTAACAAATTCTCACTTTGAGTAAGATGCTCAAAGGTCGAAATGAAAGGATAGGCTCGGAAGGGTGTACTAGGGGTATCGTGTACCAAAAAAGGGTACAACGCAAAGGGTGTGGGAGAATTACTTGACAAATGAAGTCAATGTAATTGTAACAAATATACGGGTGTAAAACAATGGGTTAATCCTAATGCCTCTTATCATGTAGTAAATCTTAACTACACGAATGTAGTCTCACTTGTGGATTTGAGATGGTCCTAACGCAAGTTCTAGAATCTAAATACTACCGGTTACTCACATCATAGCACCAAAGATGGATGCTTTTCCTACCAATTCTAGGGGCGAACCTCACATATTTGGGGTGGAAAAATTTTTTTAGTGGTATGGTTTTGTGCTAGTCATACAATTTCCTATCCATGAGATGCTCATTAAGATCAAGGTTTCACTTCTAAATGTTGTAAAAAATTTTAAATTGGCGCTAAAATTGCCCTAACAAACATTTCTCTTGGTTTTATTACAAATTTACTATCAAACAAAGCAAAACATCAAGCGTAAGTATATTCTCAACGGTGCTTTCATTTACCCCCTTACACTTAAACTGAACATTGTCCCTAATGTTCAAATAAAAGACGTAAAAGTAAATAAGATGAAAGAATGAAATCAAATACTCCCCTGAATCGTTCGATGTGGATAGTGAAGTAACATGGTTAGATCTTCTTCCAAGATAGACGAACGTTCAAAGCTTCCCTTCCAAAATAATAAACGTCTTCTTGTCCAAAATAACCTGTTAACCTAAAAAAGATAAAGGCCAACCTCGCGTAAAATCGGCAGTAAAATCTACATAATAAGATATAATGCTTGTGGAATGAATATTTTGCAAAATTCCTGGAGATTATAAGTAAAAGAATTGAAAAAACTTTTTAGGTTTCCGGAAAAATACAAAAACTTTCAAAAATTGCAGAAAATTATACCCTGACGCCGTCAGGTGTTAATCCTGACGCCGTCAGAAAGTTCTGACAGAATTCTCATGTTAAGCTTCCGGGAAAAATTCTTGAAAAATTAGATCTTACTTCCTGGAATTCCTGCAAAAATTCATTATGACTCGATACAAGCATTTGACTCAAACAAGTACTAATATGTAGGTTAATTTCGTTGTTATGATTCATGTTCATTCGTTCTTTATAAACCGATTTGGGTTTCCCTTACACTTAGCTTTTGCAAAATACCTTTATATGTAGTTAAGACGAAGTTAAAAACAAAATAAAGCATTTCTACCATTTAGTTTGAAGAATGAATCAATAATCAAGAAATATAACTTACATACGGAAGCAAATAAAATCAAACAAACAAACAAATAAGCGCACAAAGCATAAAGCTTGCAAATTTAATAAACAACCATAAATACCATAAAAGAAATAAATGTTCAAGGCCTATAGAGGCCAAATCCTACATGCATAAAAATAAATTGTCCAAAGGCCAACAGAGGCCATATCCTAAGCTATTACAGACCAATTGTTTCAAATCATACATCAATAATAAAATTGTTCAAATACATCACAAGACAAATCAAATCACTGGGGAGGGGGACCCTGTCGGTAGTCATAGCCAGGAGGGAGGTATCCATAGTACCCGTAAGGTGGGTAGTCCTGCTCACGTCCGGGGAAGGGGTCGATCTGCAAGTGGGGGTCCAACTGATCACGTGTGGATAGGTGCTGCATCTGCCGAATCGTGTGATCGTACATCCAGTCAAACCTGTCATCGACCCTGGTCCTCCAGGTATCGACCTGTCCCATCCAGGCTCCCTGATGAGCCTGCCAGTCCCCTCGACTCATGTGCCGGTAATAATCAGCAGTGCCGGCCTCGTATCCCCCGTACTGCTGCTGTGGTGCAGCCTCCTCCTCATCATCATCCTCATCACCACCAACAGCCTCCCGTGCAGGTCTCCACCAAACATACTGATCCCCCACCAGCTCTGACACCACATGCATCTGCTTCAGGGACCTGACCCTGACCACCCTACATACTCCTGACGAGCTCAGAAGACCCCTAATCTCGGGTGTTAGGACCCCGTATGACCTAGCCAGCCTGGTGATGAACATACCCCCATAGATCTTGTCATTGGCCCTCTCCCCAACTGCACCCTGAAGGTAACTAGCCACCCAAAAGGGGATGTTGCAGTAAGCTTCCCCAGAGTAGATCGTGTATAGAAAGAATAAGTCCAAGAGGGTGATCCTATGTTGGGAGCCTTGCCTCCCAGTCAGGGTGTATGAAATACACCGATGAGCCAGCCTAACCCTGGGGTCCCTAATGGTAGATGCCGTAGTAGTCCCAGACGCATACACCCCAGCTCCAATAGTAGGCCAAAACATAGCACAGCTCATGTCGTCCCTAACAGTCAACCCCTGACTCAGCCTGGCCAGAAATCCCCCCTGAATGGCCTCGTGCTGGGTGTAGAGTCCCAATCTCCAACCTAGCTCAATAATAGAACACGAGCGGTTCTCCCCTCCTAACCTAAAGTACACTGATGTGGCCCCCACATCATTCCTAGCAGCCCCAACATCCAAGTGAAAAGTGGCCAAAAACTCCCTCACCAACTCATCATAAACCTGCTCCCTAAGTCTAAACAAACTCAACCACTGCGGACCCGTAAAAACATCGGTCCCTATGCTATCAATAAAATCCTGCTCCAAACCACTGTTTGCCAAGAAGTCCCAGTCAATGATCGCACCATGGTCAATGTCATGGTTGTGCAACTCTTGGTATTTTGCGGTTGCCTCATTCCCCTCAAAAACACCCCAACTTCGGACTATATCCGCTAAACTAACCTGGGGAGCCCTAGATGAACTACCCCTGTGACTCCTAGATCGCTTATGCATATCCTGTAACAAAGCAAGAGGAACAAGGAAGGTTAAGAACACGTTTGGAAACGCGATTGGGACATCAGGTGGTCCTGACGCCGTCACGCCTACGGGCTGACGCCGTCAGACCTCTGCACAATTCGAATTCGAATTTACGAGGGAAAGTTCAAGCACAAAACTTGTAGATCCTTGCCCCAAACACCCCTTATGACAGCAAAATGGCCAATAGGCCAAAGGGTGGTGGCCGAATCCGCAATCCCTAACGCAATACTAATCTAAATCGAAGTTTTAACTAATTGGTGCCTTAATCCTTGCTAACATTACATCAACTATAAGGCATTATTAAGTTTTCAACCTCAATTCGATTCTAGGGTTTCGAATTTTTGGGGATATCCAAAATTGATGGATCGAATAGACAATTAGGATGGAAAAGGTGAAGAAAAGATACTTACCACGTGGAAGATGATGACGAAATGGCACGAATTGGGGCTTGGAGATTCGTTGGTGAAGAGTGGGGTGGATAATATTTGTGGGGTTTGTGAGGAAAGTGATGGGTTTGGAAGTTATTAAAGCTGGGTGGACGAGCTGACGCCGTCAGGCTTTAAGGCTGACGCCGTCAGGTGTTATTCGACCAAGCAACTTTTCAGAATTTACAATTCAGCCCCTGCTCTTTTCGAAAGTTGTTTTGTGGCATCGTAACTTCTACGAAAGGCATGCCCCTTAGTTAGCAAGCCCCTCCTGGGTCAAAAGTCTTGCTACACTCGTTGGGTGTGATCTTAACTTCCCCAGGGTCGGTTGTGGACTTATCCGATTTCCATTCTCCATTGTGGCAAGTATATATCAGGCGAGGTGAACTTTCCAGATATGTCTTTGGGTCGAGGGTATGTTTGAACTGGGCGCCTTTTCCTCCTGGCTTAAAACCGAATGAACGTTTCTTGGTTTTCTGAAAGTCAGGAAGCGTAATTTTAACGTTCCCCACGAAGATGCTGTGAACCTGAGAACTCTTTTCTCTACAGGGGGGTTCACAAAGGTGGAAGGAGTGTAGGGGTGGAGTCTTGGGAAGAGGAAGTTCATCACTAACCGCACCACATGGTTTATCTGCAACTGGAAGTTCAAATATCTTTTCGATTTTCTTGTGTGATACCTCTTCCTTAATTTTCTCCTTTATTTTGGAGATGAACTTTTCGGCTAGTTCCATGAAAACATCCTCGGTGTCCTTTAATTGAGCTTCCAGCCGTTGGAGCTGCTCTTCTTGATTATTCATGAAAGTCAGCATTATCCCTTCGAACTCATCTTGTCGTGAGAGTTGAGGGGGTGTATCTTTACCAACTGCGTTCATCTCCTCATATCTCTCAGTAAGGGATTCCTCAGCTCTCATAAGCATCTCGACTTGGTTTCTTATGTTATCAAATAATTAATCTTGGGTCGTGCCTACGTGATTCAAGACCCCTTCTTTCGAGACTGTTAAGTCCACCCATTCTTCTTCTTCGTACTGTGCCAAGTCCTCAATGACTTCCCAGCACTTTTCAACGCTAAGTCTACTCAATCTCCCCTTGGCCGCGTAATCTATGGCTCTTTTAGTGTGGTAATCTGCACCATCATAGAATCGCTGGATCTGTAACCAAGGGTCTAAGCCATGATGAGGGACTTTTTGGAGTAAGTCCTTGAATCGAATCCATGCCTCGTAGAGGATATCATTCCCCTCAAAAACACCCCAACTTCGGACTATATCCGCTAAACTAATCTGGGGAGCCCTAGATGAACTACCCCTGTGACTCCTAGATCGCTTATGCATATCCTGTAACAAATCAAGAGGAATAAGGAAGGTTAAGAACACGTTTGGAAACGCGATTGGGACATCAGGTGGTCCGGACGCCGTCACGCCTACGGGCTGACGCCGTCAGACCTCTGCACAATTCGAATTCGAACTTATGAGGGAAAGTTCAAGCACAAAACTTGTAGATCCTTGCCCCAAACACCCCTTATGACAGCAAAATGGCCAATAGGCCAAAGGGTGGTAGCCGAATCCGCAATCCCTAACGCAATACTAATCTAAATCGAAGTTTTAGCTAATTGGTGCCTTAATCCTTGCTAACATTACATCAACTAGAAGGCATTATTAAGTTTTCAACCTCAATTCGATTCTAGGGTTTCGAATTTTTGGGGATATCTAAAATTAATGGATCGAATAGACAATTAGGATGGAAAAGGTGAAGAAAAGATACTTACCACGTGGAAGATAATGATGAAATGGCACGAATTGGGGCTTGGAGATTCGTTGGTGAAGAGTGGGGTGGATAATATTTGTGGGGTTTGTGAGGAAAGTGATGGGTTTGGGGTTATAAAAGCTGGGTGGACGAGTTGACGCCGTCAGGCTTTACGAGCTGACGCCGTCAGGTGTTATTCGACCAAGCAACTTTTCAGAATTTACAATTCAGCCCCTGCTCTTTTCGAAAGTTGTTTTGTGGCATCATAACTTCTACGAAAGGCATGCCCCTTAGTTAGCAAGCCCCTCCTGGGTCAAAAGTCTTGCTACACTCGTTGGGTGTGATCTTAACTTCCCCAGGGTCGGTTGTGGACTTATCCGATTTCCATTCTCCATTGTGGCAAG